>PVJX010009223.1:0-61910 GCA_004027295.1 Dolichotis patagonum
AAAAATCATCAAATTGTTATTCTTTTCTCAAATTTCTAACTATATTTTTGTAGAAGGCCAGACAGTTTGAGGCATTGGGTCAAATAAAGTCCATACTTTCCAAGTGTAAGCTCAATGAATGTGTAATTCCAGAATATGTAACTATTAAATCTATTGTGTAAAGATTATAGTACTATTTGTTTAAAAATAAGAATTTTGTCTGATTTTTTTTGTTTTCATTGTTGCTTTTACTTAACAGCTCCTCATTCATACTGTAAATTTAAAAAGCTAACTTTTTTCTTTTAAGTTTTAAGACTGAGTTTTCTTTTATCTTTCTTTGTTGCTTTAGGTTTGGAAATGGATATTTAGTTTGGAATGCTTTTTCTCTTTTCAATTATATTTGGAAATTTTATTGTTTCACAAAGTGACTTGCTAATGTTTTTCTTTTACATAGCTTACTTCTTCTCATAGTGGTTTCAGGAAATTGTTTGTGGCCAATGCTGTTTTGTTATTTTTGTTAGCACATGACTCATGTCCTTTGTCTTCCTTCCTTCATTGAGTTTTAAACAAACTTAGAGAAAAAGAATAAAAGTTTCAGTTTGCACAGCAATAGGAGCACATAAAAAAGGGAATGTATACTGATACTGACATGATCATAATTAACCCCTAAATTTGTATTTTACCCAAATGAGCTTAAGATAATCAAAGCATTTTGTGAATTATATATATAGATTGTTATTGTTTCAAGTTGAAATTTGCAGGGTGAGGTAGTTTTATGAACCTTTTCAGGAGAAGCCCACATTAATCATACATTTTTCTTGGGGTTCAGCTTTGATGTCTTGGTTAGACATTGTAAAAATGTCTGCACTGAGTGCCTACGGGATACTGTATACGCTACTGCATGGTATTGAGTTTGAAACCTGGCCTATGGAATAAGGAAATGTAAAAATTTTTTAAAAAAATAGGAACCCGATCACATTATGAGGAAAAAGAAATTTAACACTATTATTTTATCAGTTTAAAGATTATAACTTGAAAGCGATAATAACACTAAAAAAATGCTGTGCCACCCAGCAAAAAGAGTAGGGGAGGAAGACAAATGTAGTTTTCGATACATTGTGTCTTTTATTTGTGTGTTTGGACAAGTTAACTTTATTTAGCTTCAATTTTCCTACTGAAAAAACAGAATAATAATCATCTTGTGAAATTGACTTGGTTATTTCATGAGTATGAAACTTGAAGTTCCAGAAAGTAGCATGGGCATTACCTGTATTGTTGTTAAAAATAAAGACTCTCAGTTCCACCTGGGACAAGTGAGTCACAACCTGTATTTTAATAAAACACTACAAAAGATTCATTTATGGATTAGTGTTAGAAACATTGCCTATTCTATACAGTGCCTCATATCAGTTTGTGCTTAATGTAGCTTTTTTTCTTTCAAGTTAAAACTTTTACCTATGAATCTGCCTCCTTTCACATTTAAACAAAAACAACCAACAACTATAACCACAAAATGTGGCATTGGCATATTTTTATTTGGCTGTATTTCTGGTAGTCCTTCCAAACAGAATGTATGCTTGAGATTCCTTCCTCTTTTTCACTAGTTATGCTTAGTTCTTGAAACAGGATGTTAAAATTGAGTTCAGGACAAAATATGCAGGAAATTTCAAAGACAGATCCAATATACAGAATTCACCAGTTTCACAACTCTTTGACCCTTTACCAGTGGAAGTTACACTGC
This sequence comes from Dolichotis patagonum, assembly GCA_004027295.1. Taxonomy (NCBI): domain Eukaryota; kingdom Metazoa; phylum Chordata; class Mammalia; order Rodentia; family Caviidae; genus Dolichotis; species Dolichotis patagonum. The sequence goes on from PVJX010009223.1 coordinate 1,721, forward strand.
ATCAGGATGTTGGGCAGAAGACATTTTCAGTGAGAGCTGCTTTTGAGCTACAGCCCTGTGAAGAGTGGATCCCTGCACCTCCTCATCAGATCCAATCATGAGGAAGCTTCCACAGACAGTTGAGAAGATTAGCATGTGAGTCCTACACTGAAGAATTCTGTGACCTTGCTCTTACTAGCAATATTTAGTGGGGAAAAAAGTGCTAGCTACTGTGTTGGTAGTGGATCAAATAAAGGGAATGTTGAGATTCTCTAAACTTCTACAGTTTTCTGGAAGAACAGATGTTTAAGTGTTTGCCTTGGAACCAGTGTTTTACTGAGAAATGGATTCTGCCACACACACACACACACACACACACACACACACACACATACTCCAAAACAACAGAAGAAGAGAAACAAAGCAAAATCAGTTCTCCCTTTCACAAATTATAGCACTTGCCAATTTCTACAGAATAAATAAAGCTATTTTGACCTTAGGACGCTACAACTTTTCATCATTGATGTTCTACATGGAACTGGGAATCATGAGAATAATCTGCCTTCAGGAGCCCCTCTGAACTGGGCGTGACGTAGCACTGCATGGAGAGAGATGAAAAGAAATAGAAATCTACAAAGAGCATGATACTTTTTCTTGCGAGATGAAGAATTTATGAAAAGTGACTTGAAATACAAGTATTCCACATTAGAGAAAAGAAACTGCAGGTTAAGCAGTTAATTCTTTTTTTTTAATTTTATTTTAAAGAGGATAACACCAAGGAAAGTAAAACAGAATAAAACCAATCAAAACAAACCAGTGTAAGTGATACAGGACTTCAAAACAACACAAAATCAACAGTAGCTACCATTATGCCTTTTGTTGTCTTCAAAATAGCTGCAGATACCTTCAGACATAGTAAAAATCAAATAGAACAGAACAGAATGGAACCAATAAAAACAAATGTAATAAAGGACTTCAAAACAAGACAGTAATAATTCCAAGGAGCTACCATAATATATCTTGCTATCTTTGAAATAGCTGCTCATGCCATCGGCTATAACAAAATCAAACAAAGCAGAACAAAACCCAACCAACAAAACAATGAAAATGATACAAGACTTCAAAACAAAACAATAGCCAACAGTGGCCACCACCCTCAGAAGGAGATCTCCTCTAGATTCCAAGCGGCATGCTGCTGTCTTCTGAACAGATGGTCCATCAGATCACTGGCCCTAGACCTGCAAGGTCAGCGAAACACCAAACCTCCACAAGCATCAAGCTGCATTTCACCTCAACAGCTAGTGTCCCAGTAGCTGCGTTTCTCTAGATTGGACGGTCACTTGGGCTTGCTTGCTGGTGAATCCTTGTTCTCTTCCCCTGCAGCCTGCATGGCACTGACTGAGAGGGACAAGTTTGGATCTGGCCGTACCCCTGCTGCTAACGGCCTGCGCATGGGGCTGCTGTAAGCAGTTAATTCTTTGGAGGCTTCACTAAAGTGCTTTTTAAAAAATACATTGGTGCATATTGTCCAGAATAATGCCTTTATATTTATACATGTATTTAAATCTGCTGGCTGACCCAGAGGACTTCAAGCCTGCCAACATTATCTTACTATGAACCCTCGGAAGGACCAAAACCAGGCAACCGACTAAGGGAAGTAGGTCTAAACTGATGGAGGGAGGAAGATTTTATGTTAAATCCCACTTGAAAATTTACACTACTATGGTGGGTTAGATATTTTAATTACTAAACTGAGGGTGTGTTTGTCTTACAGTGATCATGGGAGTCTTCATTACCTACAGGTAAGCCTGTGAATACTCACCTGGTACTAGATGAAACTTACGGGAATAAAAATAATATGTTTCAATCAAATTGTGAATCATGCTAAGTCAGTATGGCAGTTACACAAGTACAAGTTCAAGCTTCTAGTCAGGATTTTACCTACAGGTCAAAATTCATGCCACACTAGATACTGTCTTACACTGCCTTCATGAATTAGATGCTCTTTTTTTTTTGTTGTAGTATGAGATACAATAAATATATAACATGCTGTTGTGAATTTTAATATTTTTCTTATTCCTATGTGAATGTTCTTTTAAGATTAAGGATTATTACCTCTGTATAACTTTCCTTTCTCCAGGAAAAGATTCTAACCTCATTGTCTAGTAGAGGACATAGGTGGAAATTGCTTGTTTAAAAAAGGGGTTCAATTTTACTTTCAGTAACATGTTGATGTTAAAGCAGACACGAATAAGAATATACAGTAGAAGAGGAGATATACTGTACAAATTTCTTATTTAACTAATTTCTTATTTAATTAATTGTAGCTGATTTAGCTCTTTAATGTACAGCTTATTATAGGAAAAAAGATGATCTTAAAAACCTGTTTCCATGTTGTATTCTTGAAATGGCATGACTGGGCCAGGGGTTTAACTCAGAAGCACAAGCCAATGCGTGGCCAGCATGAGGTCATGAGCTTGATCTTCGGCACCAAAAAAATAAAGTATAAAAAAAATGACGTGATTGCCATGGGCATGGTTACTGAACATAATGTAGAAATTAGAGCATTTTAGGTTCATAAATGAAAACATTTCTTCCAGTTGGAAACTAGTCATATCCTATCCTCCAAATAAGCAAGAAAATTTCAGGACATTCATGGTAGAAACTAAAGTCTGCCACATAAAGGTCACATTATAGAAATACAACAGCTCCAACATATTTAATAATTTTTGATTTTAGAGATTTAATATTATTTGCTTAAATTTATTTGCCATTTTATGTTTTTATTGAGCTATAAAATTCTAACAAAAAGTCTTAGGATTTCTTAAAAGTATGATAGATTGATTTGCTTTTACCATAGTACCAAGGACTGTGTTCTGCGCTTACCCTTCCTATGTGATAGGTGTTTAAAATGTTAATACTGTCTTACCTCTTCCACAATAAGACACTGGAAACAAAATAAAATATTTTAATAACTGCATTTGGGATTCTTCTAAGAAAGGGAGTGGGAAATATCAATTTAAGAGGATTTAGGGTAGGAAGTTACCTCCAAAACCTTTGATATTGGCTGGTACCCAAGGTGCCAGGAAAAAAGGCAGACAATAACCACATATAAGAGACTGTGTAAGACTCTGTTACTTCCTCAGAAAAAGGGACATAAAAGAACCAACGGAATGAAGCATGGAAAGAAGAGTCAGCAAGATGAAAAGAATGGATGCTACATAAAATGAAGTGCCAGGAGCAATTCCTGGTGGTGAAGAACCAGAAGGAATTTGAAGATGAATGATACTTGTTATTTAATTTTGAGTTGACATTGTGGCCCCAAAACAAACCTATTTTCTGTCTTGGTTCCAAAAATCATTTAGCAAAATGTATCATGCCCTCAAATGCAGACTCTTATTTGCTTTCTTCTTTTGTAGATATCAAAGAAGATGTATTTGAAGTTTGGGTTGAAAAATGAGAGATGACAAATATGAAACTGGCATTCTAGAACAAGAAGCCCCAAAACAGATCTTCATTTCCCCTGCCATGTCTAATGAATTGTACAGAACACGGGGAAGATTTTATACTTCCAAATCCATGGGCTTGTGTGGAGTGAGGTGGTAATTTAAATTAATGGGGTGTTATGAAACTGGCATTTGAGGAGCAGAAACATCATCTGAAATTGTTTGCATCTAGATTTTATATGTGTTTTGATATTTCTTCATTTTGAAGAAGACACCCAACAGATTTTAAAAAATAAATCTCATGTATATATCACACTACTCATTTTTAAAAATATTCTTAAAGTCAAAGAATTAGGATTTAGGATATAATTTCCTTGGGAATAACGGACTCCAAATAACATCTTGATTCATTAACTTGAATGGGAAAATTTTGAGCTGCAATTTAATGGCAATGAATAATTGTAATCAGCTGTTCCTATGAGCAAGCCTGGCGGAGTGCCTGACATCTGGATCAATGTTGTAAAACATCAGTATCCTTACACATTCAAAATTAGGAACTGATGAGCCAGAAAAATCCAGCCTTGTTGTTCATATCCTACAATAATAACTTATTGGGGGTATATACAAATAAATTATTCACATTGAAGAAAAAGGCGCAGACAAGCAAGGCTTCTTTGGGGAGGTTGTTTAGGATCAAACCAAGGACCTCATGAAAGCGTGCTAGGCAAGTGCTCTACCATAAGGCACATCCCTACTCATGAGGCAGGTTTTAAAATAAATGAGCTATGTAGTAGTCTCAGGATAAAAATGAATGTTCCGAATTAAGTCTGCCTTTCTGTTGTCCTTAGGGGGAGGTCAGAGGTCCATATTTTCACTTTGACGTAGTTGCTATCATCCTGTAGAAAAAGAACAAAGCTAATTGGAAGCATGGTGAGGATAACGAAGTCTCAGACATTGAGTGAATGTGATTATGAAGGAATAATAAGTTGAATACTACAGAGGAAAGAAGAAAATCTCAACTTAAAAATCATTGTAAAAAAATTCTAAACTTTCTTTTTATTATTTTACCTACTTATTTTTAATTTTTTTTGATACTGGGGATTGAATTCATGACCTTGCACTTACCAGTCAGGCACTTAGAATGCTGTGTTAAATACCTGGCCCTCTTTTTATTGTATTTTTTTTTTAAACAATAAAAGGAGGAGTTAAAGATGGTGGACTGGTAAGCAGCAGGATACGGAGCCTCTCTGAGACAGACAGCTCAGATGCTGGAATAAAACATTCTGGAGAGGTGCACACAGAGGGAGATGGATTCTCTCGACCCAAGAAAAAACTGAAGGGAAAAGAGCTGTCAAACACGTGGTCCTGGGCTACCATTAGAGAAGCTAAGATTAGCGGTCATGGCACTCTCACCAAGTCGCCTGAATTCCTGCTGCCAAGTCTGGTCTGAGAGCCCGAACCCATGCCGATGATACTGAGTGCCACAGCCACACTGAAGTTGGAGGTTGGGGAGCCCAGTGGAGAATGGAGCAGTTGTAGAGCCTGCACTAACCCGCAGTGAGTGCTAGGAATAAGACCTTCCCACAGGAAAGGGGCAACCAACTGGACAACATGTTGGAGTTGGGCAGGATGGGTCTGAACCAGGAATGGCAGTGACTTCAGTTGGTCACTCCATACCCAGAGCAGACTGGTGGGTTCTGCTTGGCCTGGGTCACACCCCCTGGATGGGACCCAATGTGTCGTCCCAAACTGACTCCGTATGTGCAGCACACACTGACACAGTGAAGGCCCCTGAAGGTTGACTGGCCCAGAGGGGAGAGACCAGCATACACTGCCACTGCTTGCACCTCAGTGACCAACAGCAAACTACAGAGGGCAGAAACCCCTAGCCAACATGCTTTAGAGGAACTATAACCAACAAGGAAAGGGCCTGGGAACTACACTATACACTTGTACAGAAGAAACCAAAACCATGACAAGAGAAAGAAATAAGACCCTGAGAATATTGAGCCAGCAGAGGTAAATACAAAAGAGATTGAGGGCAGCAAACATGCAACATCAAACACAGCATCAGTGAACATAAAGAGATATCTTTGGGACCTTGTAGATGAGCTCAAAACTGAAATGTTAATTCAAGTTAAGCAAGAGATAAGTAGATTAATAAAAGAAATGCTAAGTACCTCTCAAGAAGACACAGATGGTAGAATGGAGGAACACACAAAAAAGGAGAGAAATGTTCAATGAAAAATACAAAGAAAACCTAGAATACATGAAGCAGATTCAAAGAGATTACCAGGAAATTAAAAACTCCATTGAAAGCTGGCAAAACTGCTTGAAGGAAACTAAGGATAGACTATCAAAACTTGAAGACAGGTTTGCAATGTGTGATCATGAAAGGAAAGATCCCTTAAAAATAACAAGGAAACAGGCAGTAACAATACAAAGGCTAGAAGACAACAAGAGGATCTATAACGTAAGAATAAAAAAAGTGAATGAAGAAGCAGGAGTCAAAACAAAGGAATTGCAAAGGCTATTCACATATAATTAAGGAAAACTTCCCAAGCATAGGAAAAGGAAATGATATTCACATGTATGTGGCATACAGAACTCCAGCCACCTACAACCAAAACAGAGCTACACCCAGACACATAATAATCAAGATCCCAGAAATTCAATATAAGAACAGAATATTAAAAGCCATCAGAGAAAAGAAACAGATCACCTATAAAGGAAAAGCCCATCAAAATCATGGCAGACTTCTCGACACAGACCATCAAATCAAGACGAGCTTGGAGTGAAGTAATTCAAGCCCTGAAAGAAAACAACCTCCAGCCCAGATTGATGTATCCCGCAAAACTCTCTCTAGAAATTAATGGAGAAGCAAGATGCTTCCATGACAAAGAGGAACTGCGGGAATTTGTGACCACCAGTCCAACCCTACAAAAAATACTGAAGGACATTCTAGAGAGACAGAAAAAAAAATACCAGGATTTCAGGAACAGTGGCAGAGAGGCCTCAATGAACGGGGCAGACAGTGCAATGAAAGAGAAAAGTAGATAACCAATGGCAGAAAAAATAGCATAGCAGAGATGAGGCAGAGAAGGTTGGCTGTAATCTCTAACATAGATGGCCTTGATATACTAACAAAAAGAAACACAGGCAGAGTAGATCAGGAGATAGGGTCCATTGAAATGCTCTGTATTGGAAACATAATTAACCTGAAAGAGGGTTCATGGACAGAAAGTCAAATATGAGAAAACAATGCTCTATATAAAATTTCAAAATAAGATTGTAAGAGAGTAACAATGATTAGTACATTATGTATCATTATCTTCAAAGTAGTTGCTCATATTATAAGACATAGATATGAACATTGATCAAACAATATAGGTATAAGGCTTTCTTTACAATGAATGATAGTACTTAATAGTATAACTCTCTTAACTATTTTTGTGCATATATTATATACATATATATATATGTATATATATATATTTTTTTTCTTTTTGTTCCTTCTTTTCTCCTTTTCCCTATGCCACTTTCTCTTTCCTTTTGAACAGTTTCTTCCCAATTCATAACATCTATTGTACATTTTGGATCTTATTTACTTTGTCAGCTTCTTACACTAGTGAGACAATACAATGTTTATACATGTGAGTCTGATTTATTTAACTTATTAAGTATGGTATCAAGTTGCATCCATTTACCTATAAAGGTCTCAAGTTTATCCATCTTTATAGCTGACTAGTACTCCATTGTACAAAAATACATCTTTTTTTAAACCCATTCTTTTGTTGATGGGCATTTGGGTTGTTTCCAAGACCTAGCTATTATAATTGTGCTGCTATAAACATGGGTGCACATATATCACTGTGATATGATGTTTTTAGTTCTTCTGGAAAAATACCTAGAAGGATAATAACTGGGTTGAATATACTCCTAGTTCAAACACTGTGGGTTGTCTTTCACTCTGTTGGTGCTGTCTTTTGATGTGCAAGAGCTTTTTACTAAGATGAAATCCCGGTTGTTGGTTCTTTGAAGTGTTTCATGTGTGGTTTGAATTTTGTTCATGAAGTCTCTGCCTACACCTGTGTCTTCAAGATTTTTACCTACTTTCCTTTCCAGTAGATTTAGAGTTTCTGTTTTAATACTTAGATCTGTGATCCATTTTAACTTTAGTTTAGTGCATGGTGGTAGACATGGGTCTAGTTCTTTTGGCATGTGGAAAGCCAGTTTTTCTAGCACTGTTTACTACAGAGGCAACCTTTCTTTCCGTGAACATGTTTGGCTCCTTGTTCAAATATAAAATGGCTGAGTGTGTTTGTAATGATGTCTGCATCTTCTAAACTGTTTCACTGATCCTCAGGTCTGTGTGTGTGTGTGTGTGTACCAGTACCATGCTGATTTTACCATAGTAGCTTTGTAGTATAGTTTCAAGTCAGGGTTTGTGATGCCTCCTGCATTGCCTTTGTTGTGCAAGATTGTCTTTGCTATTTTAGGTCTCTTCTGGTTCCAGATGAATTTTAGGAATGTTTTCTCTAGTTCCGAGAGGTATATTAATGGTGTTTTGATTGGGATTGCATTAAATGTGTTTAACAATTTTGAGAATATAGCCATTTTCACTATGTTGGTTTTTCCTATCCTTGAGCAAGGGATATCTTTCCATTTTCTGTTATGCTCTTCAATCTCCTTTTTCAGAGTTCTATAATTTTCAATAAATAGATCCTTTACTTCCTTTGTTAGATTGATTCCTAAGTATTTCATTTTTTTGGGTGCTATTATGAAGTTGTGGTTTTCCTAACTTTTGTCTCAATAAACTTGTTGTTTGTGTACAGGAATGCTATTGATTTCTGAGTGATGATTTATATCCAGCTATGCTACTGAATTTGGCTATAAACTCTAGGAATCTTTGGCAGAGTTTTTGGGGTTTTCTATGTAGAGTATCATGTCATCTGCAAATAATGTAAATTTAACTTCTTTCTTTCCTAAGCTTATTCCTTTATTTCTCTCTCTTGTCTAATTGTTTTAGATAATGTTTCCAGAATTATAATGAATAGGAGAATTGTTAGTAGACATCTATATTGTGTTTCTGGATTTAGGGTGAAAACTTTCAGTTTTTGTCCATTTAGTATGATGTTGGCTGTTGGTTTGTCATAGATGACTTTTATCAGATTGAGATAAAGACCATCTATTCTGATTTTCTGAAGTTTTTTTTAATAATGAATGGGTTTCAGACTTTATCAAAAGTTTTTTCTGCATTTATTGAGATGATCATGTGAATTTTGTCTTTGACTCTGTCGATAAGATGCATTACATTTATATATTCTTTCAAAGAATCAATTCTTTGATTCAATAATTTTTGTATTGTTTTCTTGGTCTCCATAGTGTCAATGTTTGCCCTGATCTTTGTAATTTCTTCCTTTGTATGGGTTTTGGGTTTGTCTTGCTCTTCTTTCCCTAGAAACTTGCAGTGTAACATTGTTTATTTGTGCCCCTTCTGTTTTCCTGATGTGAGAATTCACTGCTATAAATTTCCCTTTTAAGAGTGCTTTCATTGTATTCCATAAGTTCCAGTATATTGTATCTGTATTCTCATTTAATTATAGATATTGTTTAATTTCTTCTTTTATGTCATCTGTGGCCCACTGGTTGTATAGGAGGGTGTTATTTAATTTCCATGTGCTTATGAAGTTTTTGCAGTTTTTTGCCATTAATTTACAATTTGATTGCACTATGGTCAGATAATATGCATTGGATAATTCCAATTCCTTTGCGTGTACTTAATTGTGTTCTGTGGGCTAATATATGGTCTTTTTTAGAGAATGTGCCACATGCAGCTGAGAAGAATGTGTAATCTGATGATGTTGAGTGTAATACTCTGAAAACATCTACTAAGTAGATTTGTTCACAGGTTTGGTTCAGTTCTGATAGTCCTTTGCTGATTTTTGTATAGTTGACCTATCTCTTTGTGACAATGGGGTATTGAGGTCTTCTGTTACAATTGCATTATTACTTATTTGATTTTTCATATCTATTATTCTTTGCCTTATATAGTTGGGTGCTCCCATACTAGGTGCATACATATTTATGATTGTTATTTCTTTCTCTTGAAGTTTTACCCTAACATGTATGTAGTGACCTTCTTTATCTCTTTAGATCATTCTCAGTTTGAAGCTCACATTGTCTGCAAACAGAATAGCTGCCCCTGCTTTTTTCTGGTTTCTGTTGCATGGAAAATTGTTTTCCATCTTTTGCCTTTCAGTCTATGAATTTCTTTTTGAGTTAAATGTGTTTCTTTTTTTATTTTTTTAAAATGTGTTTCTTGTATACATTGTATACAAATTTCTTTTCTTTTCTTTTTTTTTTTTTTTTTTTTGGTACCAGGAATCGAACTCCCAACCTCACACTTGCCAGGAAGTTGCTTAAGCCATTGAGCTAAATCCCCAGCCTCTCAGATGTTGTTTCTTGATGCATTCTATCATCTTGTTTATTTTTATTGGTGAATCAAGGTCATTTCCATTGATGTTTATAACTGATATATATTGGCTTATTTTTTTCATGGTATTTTTCTGCTGCTGGTTCCTTGCTTTTTTCTTCTGTTTAATTGCTTGCCCTGCCTGGTGGCTTTTTCTGTTGCTCTTGTAATTGTGTTTATTTTTATCCCTGTCTAGAATATCTTTTAGTACTCTTTGTAGGATTGGTTTGATGATCATACATTTTTTCAGTTGTTCTTTGTTATGTATATTATTTCTCCATTAATTTTGAAAGACAGTTTTGCAGGGTATAGCAATATGGGTTGGATGTTGTTTTCTTTCAGGACTTTGAAATACTTCATTCCAAACTGCTTGACTTGAAGTTTTATGTTCAGAAGTCTTCTGTGATTCTGATGGGCTTTCCTTTATAGGTGATCTGTTTCCTTTCTCTAACAGCTTTCAGTATTCTATTCTTGTGCTGAATTTCTTGAATCTAGACTATTATACATCTTGATATAGTTTTATTTTGGTCATAACTCTTTGCAGTTCTGTAGGCTTCATTTATTTGTATGTGAAATTCTTTATCCATTCTTGGGAAGTTTTCTACCATTATTTCTGTGAAGAATTTTTTTTAAATGGCATTTGTGCTGTGTCTAGCTTTCTCATTGCCCCTAATCAATCTTATGTTATTCTTCTTTGCTTCATCTTATAGCTGTTGTATTGATTTTTCATGGTCTTTTGCTGCTTTTAAATATCTTTCTTTTCATGATCACTAACTGTACTTCTGTCTTCAGGATTTGAAATTCTAACCTCTCCTTCATTTGACCTGTTGCATACACTTTTAATGAAGGTTTAATCTCTTGGATTTCTATTTGGATCTGTTTCATGGATTCCATTTCTTTCCTATGTTGGGCATTTTTTGTTTCCACCATTTATTAAAGCTCATATATTCTTTTATCTGTGTCTTCTCTAATATATTTGTTTTTTTAGGCATCATTTCTTTTTTATACCTGAGAGATTTTTTTTCTCTGTGGCCTATTGCACTTATTTCTTCACTTCTGTTGCTACCATTTCTGAAAGTTTCAGTGTTTACCTTCCAATTCATCTCATTGAGTTCTGGGCTTGTCCTGGGTAGGCTAGGAGTCTAGGGTTACATTTTGCTTCTGTGCCTTATCATTTTCAATTTTTTATTTTACTTATTTTCTATGTTGATGCTGGCTAATTTCTTATGATATACAACTTCATCACTAGTATTGATAGTGATGTCTGATAGATAGATTGATAGGAGATGTCTGTTCTTCACGGATGTCCTCTAGATGTAGGTTGTTCTTTATAGCTATCCTGAAACCTACCTTCCCAATTTGTAAAGGATGAAAATTTACTATTTGACTCAGCACCCAATTCTTTGGTACTGGATTGTGATGATTCTGACCCCATACAATCACTGTGATCATTCAGGGGAGAAAAACTGTTTATAGCATGTATGACATGCTGGCTAATGTAGTACAGTTAGCAATAACAATAGTTGCATGCATAGCTTAACTACTGACAAACTATGTTAACTATTAACATGCTACTTCTGTCCATAGGAGCAAACTTTAAGGTTCTATAAAAAAATCAAACACATACTATGTACTTGTGTGCAGTGATTTTACCCTTAGTGGAATGATTTTGCCCTGCTGTGTGCAAGGGGTGGATAAAATGGGTAGGGGACAGACTGAAGTGATTAATGAGGTCAGATATAGTAGAATCAAGGCTGGAGGTCAAAGGATGATCACCCAAGTTTTGGGAAACTGAAGGACACAGGAGGGGAAGAATGAAACATAATGTGAAGGAGTAGTCAGGAAAATCAGAGATGGTGATTACTCATTGAAACTTTAAATTCGAGACATAGGTGAGGAAGAAGAGAAAGAGGATCAATAGAAGAAAATGAAAAAAAGGCAAATAATCTAACAAAAAGGAGGAAAGAGAATAAAAAAGAAAAAAGAAGAAATAAAGAATAAGGAGATCAGAGAGAGAGAGAGAGAGAGAGAGATCACAAATATAAAAATAATCACAAAATACAAAACAGAACAAAGGACATCCAACCAGACAGGAAGGGGATAGCTAATCAGAGAAACAAGCGAGAACAAAAGTAGTAAAATACCTTTGATGTTTACAGTTCTGTGATAGTGTCCATGTTGGATCCCAGAAATATACTGGATGTGGAACTGACTTGGCCTCTGGATGTGGGGGCGGAGACTGGTCTTCTGTTGGTGGAGTTCTTCAGAGTCCAACTGTGGGCTCTTCATTGCTGTTTCAGATGCTTCCAAGGGCTGAACTTGCTAATTACTCTGCCCTCCAAAGGTGTGTATGCCCCCCTGTGCCTGGCGCTTGGCTATTGTCCTGGGTCTTGGGTTCTTGTCGGTCCACCTTCCAAAGGCATGTGTTGTTACACTCTTCTCACAGACAGACAGTGACATCAGGGACAATGGAGGAAGCATGGAGCTGGACTCGCACTCTTCTTGCAAGCACATCTGTCCCAGGGGCAGTCAAAACGCTAAACTTTCTATGGAGGGAGATAAAATGCTACACAAAACAGAAACAAAACAGTAAATTATACTAGAGTTTGGGATCAAATTATCCTGGAGCTATTTTAATATGGTTTTCAAGAAATCAAACTGAAATCAGGTTAACCACATTGTTGTTTAAGAAGTTTTGAATAGGCCAGAAAACTAATCAGAGTCACTGGATTCATTTACTTCTTATTCTCTTACAAAAGATAATATTTTATATACATTAAATTGCAATCAGTAGTTTTTATTTTGAATAAGAGATAGTAAAGTTCAATTCTTAATATTTCTGATTCTGAAAATTTCTAATAAAACAGACCAGGTACATTTTCTAAATTATTTTTAGATTCTTTAAAAAATATATCAATACTCATTTTTCAGTCATTGGCAGTAAGTATAATGACTAGAAGAAAAAACAGAGGAATTGAATGGTATTAGCAGCCAGATAGACCATTCCACCAAACCACAGAGTACATATGATATTTTTTAAAGGCTTAACATTTTCAGAGAAATTTTCATTTTGTAGAAAAATTGAAAGAAAAGTACAGAGAGGGTCTATATACCTCTCTCACACACATGGATCGCTTTCCTAAAGTGTCCCCCTCCCAAATCTCTTGTGTTTAGAGGGGGAAATCTTGGAAAGTGATTGGGTAATGGGGGTTCTGTACACACCAGTGGACTGATGCATTGATAAATTCATAGCTATATGTGCTGTTATGAGATAAGACCTCTTTGGAAGATGTGTGTTACTGGGGATATACCTTTGAGGGTGTATTTTCCTTTCTGACTCCTCCCTCCTCTCTCTGTTTTCTGATTGCCATGAGGTGAGCAGCCTCTTTGATTCCCTTCCACCATGATATTTCTGCCTTGGACTGAACCCTCAAAACTGTGAGCCAAATTAAACCTCTCCCCCTTTAAGTTGTGGGTGTCAAAAAATTTTCCCCAGCGATGAGAAAGCTGCCTGATGCAGAAAACGACCAGGAGAACATGTGATTTACAGGTGCTTGGAGGTGGTTTGCAACAGATATTTGGAAAGATTTGGAAATGTGACATAGAGAATCTCTAAAATGCTGTAAAGAGAACTTGAGGAGTGATTCTAGTTAGAGCTCAGAAGACCGGAATGCTGCAGATTATAGACTTTTTCACTGTTGTTTTCAGACAGAATCTCACTGCGTACTGCAGGTTGGTCTTGAACTCACTATGTAGCTCAGGCTGGTGGTGACCCTCATGCTTCAGTTTCTTGCCTCGTGGCAGCCAGGGAGCAAAGAGAAATGGGAAGGAACTGGAGTTCCCATATCCACTTAAAGAGCACAGCTACATCAACTAACTTTGTTCAACTAGGTCCCAGCTCCTGAAAATTCCATTAACTTCCCGCAGAACTACAACCTGGGAACCAAGCCTCAACACACAGGCAAGGTTGGTTTCACATTTGAAAATTGAGCAATGAAATTCACAGAATTAAGAGAATAATGGTAAACAAGAAACCCGTAAGATTATTTCCACAGATTTAAGAAAAAACATTTGATATAATTTAACATTCATTTATTATAAGGACTCCCAGCAAATAAGAAATTTAAGGGAATACATCTATCTATCTGATAAAGGTATTTGTAAAAATCCCATAGCTAATACTTTAATTAAAAAATTTATTAGTATATATTTGTGATACTTAATAAATATTTTCATTGAGGGGTATTGGTACATATACGTATTTTAATGTTGGCAGCTAACATTATTTTGAAGGTGAAATTTAAATGCTTCCTTTTCTAAGTCAGGAGCAAGGTAAAGAAGCTGTCAGCACTTCTATTTAACATTTCACTGCAGGGTTCTTTTAGAGCAGAGAGGCATAATAAATGAATAAATAATTTAGATTAAATGAAATGACACAAAACTGTCTTTATTTGTAAATAATATGATCAACTTAGTAGGGCCCCAATGAAATACACAAAAATACTACTAGAACTAAAAAATGAGCTTATCTATTTATAAGCCATAGTGTCACCTTATTTAAACTGTGATTTACTAAAAGAAATCCTAGAACCCAGTTCCCTTGGAGCCTGGTGCTATTCTCCTGCCTTTGAATATCTAACTTTAATTTTATCGTAACTCACGTGCATATCATAATTGATTTAGTTTTTTCTCTACATAAAGTCTCAACACTGACTTCATTCCTACCCAGACTGCTAGCTGTCTCTATTAATTAGCTGGTAAAGGCACTGGGAGAAGGGATCAAGTGACTTGAAGTTTGAGTATAAAAATTTGTCCATATAATACTTTTACCTCCAGACCTGAGTGTTAATTCATAGTTATAGTTTGAGCATTAATGCGAGAGGAAAGTTCTTCACTGTAGGTAAAATATTTTTCTGGTGGAGAAAACTATCATTTCCCCCTTTTTGGAAAAATGCACCAAGTATTACTTTTGATGTAAAAATCAACATTATTTAATATCATGTTTTATTACTTTAGGTAGCATTTGCATTTGGTGTTTCAGCCAGTGATGGGTTGGAATATAATAATATCTTGAAACATACAATTTTAGAGAACAAAGCATGGTGTTATAACAAATAGAAAAATGTCTTTGTTGCATAGTTGCATTGATATTTGTTTATTTCCATCATTACTCAAATAAAACATTTTAAGAGGCTAATCTCCAAACATCTGTGGACATTCCCTTCATCTATTTGTGAAAATAATCACTGTGCATTTAAAGTTTATATCTATTGGCATGGAGGCTCAGTCTCCCAGTATTTATGTATAGAAAATCTGCCAAACTACCTTGAAAACATGACCATCAATATTTGAAGGGATGAATAAATAAAGATGAGAATGAGTGGTTAGAAATTTGTAGAGAGTCAAAAGTTTTCTTTTTGGAATAACATAACTAGTTTTAGAACCTACTGATAACAACAACAAAAATTCAGGTTGGTGTCTTCTCACTTAATTACTTGTATTTTATTGCAGAATAGCTATGTAACCTTGAAAATGTGAATTAGGTTTTAAGGTAAAGAGATGAAAAAATGGTAGCAATTTATAAATATTTTAAGGGTATAACTATCACGAAAGGGTAGGTGTGGAACTTGAAAAAAATGGTGAGATGTGAAATAAAGTCATACATTTAAGGCAAACAATAATTTAGTTCAAGCAGGTAAAAGAAAAAATTATCCAGTGAATAATCACTTTTATTAATTACTTTTATTTTAACCTCAATATAGCAGAGAGCATGGTGTTCTTTGTGTGCAATCCTAAAGTCGCCTCTTACTCTTTAAAATTTAAAGAGCTTTGGTTCATTTGCCGACACCACCACTAAGTGAAACAGACATGTGAGCCTGGCAAAGCTCAGCCACTGCAGACTAACTGGGCATCTGACCATGAAACACTGCACGTGAATAGAAAAGCCTTTCGGAGAGGAAGTTCTGCCACTATTGTCAATGAGCCTCTTTACAGAAGGAAAACGTGGCAATTTAAAATGCTTCATAATTAGATAAAACCTATTTTTACTTATAACAAGCAAATCAGGCATTCATTTTACACACAGTCAGAAATACCTGGGGCCTTCATTAAAAGGCTTCTGTGTCTTCACTTTTTCCAGAGTTGTTCTTATTTCTGGATTCCCTCCTTTTAGTTCCCACATATCCTTGTAGCTTGTGGTGAATGGACTGCCCCCAAGATTTCTTACTGTTTTCTCTCAAAAAACAATGGAGCAAGTGAATGAACAAATAATGTAAAAATGTTAGGGTACCTTATAGTTGTCAAAATTATTTCCCATTACCATAATATGGCACGGAAATGACAACGACCAATGACTTTTTATGGCCTTCGTAAGATACTCTAAGATGACTGGTAAAAAGTGACATTCCAGCATTCAGGGTCAGTTCAGTCATATCTTGACTGAAACTGATTTTGCTACTCTCATTTTTCCATGAAATTCAAGTGGAAATGAAGTTGATACAAAGCATCCCATAGAATGCTTTCAAGGAATGTATAAGTTCTGAAGTCACTAAGTACAGCTACAAGGATACTGGGTAAATAAAAGGAGAGAATATAAAACCTAACAGGTTTTTTATTCTGAAAGCTGGAAAAGTATTTTAAAAATCTTTCAAAACTATGATATAAGAAATCAATTTTCCTTTGGTAAAGTGCTTTAGATAGGTTAATAGGAAAGCGCTTTTGCACTGCAAACTTTATTTCTCAGATTATAAGAAAAGGAAAATCCATTCATGACAACTAATTTGCAGCACTCTTCGTGTACCCAACACATCACAGGTGTGTATATGTATTATTTTACTAAATCATTTCAGGCCACTTTTATTATCCCAATCATATAATTGAAGAAATTGAAGAATATGAGCGTTAAATGGTGGAACCAGTGTTTCCAGCACTTGGGAGGCTGAAGCAGGAGTATAGCCACAATTTTGAGGCCAGCCTGGGCTACAGAAGTGAGGTGCAGGCTACCCTGCACTACATAGTGAGACCTTGTCAAACAAACAAACAAACAAACAAACAAGAGTTACATACTAATACCAACATTTGAGGAATAGACTATGCTTTCCCAGTTTTTTAGAAAGGCTGCGGCTTGTTATACCTACAACTATGGTTTCTATCAGTCCTTCAGCATTCAAAGGCCTCAGTTTTCAAAACCCATGATAGAATACAACTGAAAAATTTCTGGCAGCAGCTTCCTTCAGTTTCCAAACTAACTGCTTTATTATGAGTCCTATAATTATTTAACATAAAAAGTTATCATTTGCATAAACAATTTCTAACAGGTGTTGGGTAGTTAAATAGTGCCAACTTCAAAAAATGATTTGGCAAATTTCCTTTTTTAGAACTCCGGGAGAAAGGTAATTAAAAAAAGCCCAGTTGCAACTGGATACATTGTTTCTTATAATGTAGACAGTTTCTCAGACTCCTTTGCCTTGGGACAGAGTGCTGTGATTAAGTTCTGGAATATAATGCAAGAAAAAATAGCGTGTGCATCTTTTGATGAGATTTCTCCAGGAAGGGTTTTGTGCTTTGTTTTTCCATTTTCTTCTTCCTGCTATCTGGAATGAAAACATGCTGATTGGCCCTGAAGCAGTCAGGGGACCACAGGCTGCTTGTGGAGATGCTTAAGCAATGAGGGGAGGAGCCTGCATTCCAGCGATTGGGGAGCCAGCACTTGACCTACTGCATTCATACAAAGGGGAAAAATGCGCATCTGTATGTTTTGACCTGGTTGTTTTTAGTTATTTGCTTCTCTCAAATGAACTCGATCTTGTATAATATAATGAACCAACTCCTCACAAGGAATGTAATCATTGTGTACTGCAAACATGTACTAGTGAAAAATGAAAACTGAAAAAATCATAAAATTAAAATCAAGAACTAGGTAAGTTAATGGTTATTGTCACATTTGGAGGTCCCAGCAAATATAATAAAAGGAGAAAATGTAATAAAATAATAACAAATAAGATGTAAAACTTTACTGTATATATTATTATATATCTATAAAGAAGCAAAATTAGGTAAATGAACATGTAAAAATGGATATAGAATAAATACAATCGAAATCAACAGATTTTCTTTGTGATAGTAACATGATACAGAAATGGGGAAACATTTCATTTTCAATAGTGATAAAACTACAAAAACATTTAGCAATAAATTTAATTGGAAAGATTCAGAGCTACTTATATAGAATCTTTGTTAATGATCAGGAAAAATTGAATTTTAGTAGGAGGGATACTATATCCTTGGATAGGAATATTTATACAATATCAATGCCATATTTTTATAAACACAAATTAGTGAAATGCCTATTAGCATCTTAACCAAGTTTTCTGTATGGAATTGCATAAAGCTAGTCTTAAAAATCTTGAGGAAAAATTAATACCTATAAATTTTGGGGAAAATTGAGGGGACCTTACATGATAAGATACTGGAATATAGAAGAGAACTACCAGTAAAATCAGTATAGTTTTGGCATAAGCATAGAAAAGCTCATTGGTGAAAGCATAGAAAATTGATAAATGAGTCCAAATACATGAAAAAATGCATTTTAATTTAAGGGGGAATGTATGGTTTATTAAATTGTGCTACACAGTGACTGTTCTTCCAAAATATCTTAAATTACAAGTCCTAATTTCAACGTGTCCAAAATGGTCTTTGGCTCATTTTTTAATCTACATCCTAGACCCCATTTTCCAGCTCCATATACATCACCCTTAAAGAGCTGATGCTTGACTGTCTCTTGGGCTCAGTGTTGTATCCTCTCATGGCCTTGTCTGTCCTCTTAGGGTTAAGGGCAGAGCAGGCCCTTACAGAGCTCACTTATAGAATTTCAGGATGCTGGTAGCTGCAGCCTAATCTAGACTATGGTTTGGGCAGGCAAATGAGTAGCTAGACCTTCAAACAGCTTGTTCCAGTAAGATCACAGGTCAGGCCTGTGGCCCTTAAAGAATGTAGACCAGAGCAGTGTCTACTTTACCTGGGTTCTGAGCAGTGGTGTCACTGTATTCTTTTTCTCTATGGAGCCCCAACTATGTTAACCTCTCCATCAGCCAGAATGTTAAAGGCAAGGTGAAGCAGAAATGGTCTCACCTAAAATGGAAATATATCACGATGAATAAATAATTGTTATTTATATTGGGGGCTGTCACTGGATGCGGCAGCATAACCCTGTCTTTCCATTGTGGTATGTATAGTATGTTTGGCACATATGTGCCTATACGCTTGATAAGACTCTATAATCATGGAAATTTCTCAACTTCCATGTTAGTAGTTTATTAACATGAGTTCCTGTCCAGGGATGATATGGGCACGGTTAGGAAAATGGAAAGCAATGGAAAGGGTAGGGAAGCAAAAAGAAAAAAAATGGTAAGATAACAGAATATACTTTACAAAAACATGTAAGGTACAATGCTATTTTCTAAAATGACTTACATTGTATGTGTTGTACGGAAGGAGGTACATAGAAGAAGATCACTAAAATTTGAATGGTGATTATTTCCCAGAAGTGAGATGTTAAAGTCATTGTTTATTTGGATGTTGTGGCATTTGAATATTTTAAGTGATCATATTAATTAAACCGAAAAAGCATTTAGGAGAAAAACAATGAAGCTATTTTCATTATAGGGGTAAAAAGAGTTAAAGGAGAGTATAAGCCAGTTCTGTCTTTACTTGAACTGACTGGCTGCTTCCTTCTGATCTTAGTGAGTGTGATCTCTTTTCTTCTAGTAAACTATGATTTACTTTTGGAAAGTTCCTAGAATCCAACAGTTTTATAGAACAGAAATCATAAATTTTCACCATTGGTATGGATTAATTCATGAAGGAAAAACAGCACTATGATTCAGATGTATTTTTGTCCTCCTATAGGTTGTTTGGGTTACTCAGCATAAACAGGTCAATATAGCGGTCTCTTCCAGATTGATTTCACCATCAAATAGCCCCTCTTGAGAGGGAATTTAGGAATCAGTTTTAGTGATCTGGAAGACATGTTATAAAACCCATAACACGGTAAAAAATAGCCACCTTTTACTCAGGGCCTAGACTGACCTCCCAGATGCTTCCTTTTAGCTAATATTTCTACCTGCTGTTTATAAAATTGGGTAACATTAAAAAAGCCAATAATTATATTTTAAAATACATGATGAAAATGATCAAGATAACATAATAACATAAAAGAGCAAGATAAAGTAGTATGAGATAAGCACTATAAAATGACAAAATAAAAACAGTATTAATAGCATATGATAAAATTTAGAAAGGAGATTAATAAAAACTGGAAACTGAAAGATGAAAGAAAATCTGAGTTAAAAGGAAAGTATTATCTGGAAGAGCAAAATAAATCGTAAGATAGAACATATAAATTAGCTAAAAGAACATAACAAACATGGTTAGAATAATAAATGAGGGCTGAAGCAAGGATTAACTGGGATCTTTGGTTTGAGTCTGCTGTGGACATGTACTGAGCTCAGTTCTTCTTCCTGGCCTGTTGGCAGGGATTTCTGGGCACTGAGGATCCCACATAGATGATTTCAGGAAACAGTACCCAGAGCTCTTGGCCATGAATGTCTCTTCTTGTATTTTCCCTATCATGATCTCACCATCATTTCCAGTCAAACAAAGTTGGCCTCAGCACTGTGCATTTCCCAAATACACAATTGAGGCAATCTTTATTTTAACATAGACTTAAATATTTGTGTTTCTTTGCACTGCTTTATTTGGACATAGGAAAAAATTAAAATAAAACTTAAACTTAGCAAAAGCCCCTAAATTTTTCATAGAGTCCTCGCTCCCATTTTCAAAAGAGAAATCATTCTACATATGCTATTTTCTCAATTTGTAAAGCTGGTTTAAATTACCTCTGTGCCAGCACCAATTTATATTACAAAACTACAATTTTTATTTCGTTTCACATATGTGAAGTCCTTAAAGATTGGATATTCTCCACTTCCATTGTCTACTGTATATAAACCAAGTGGCCCAGACTGCTTTGGCTCCCAAAACCCTAGAATAGTTTTGCTGAAGTTTCATTTCAGTCCTCTAAATAAGGACAAACAAATTTTTCTGAAATGAAATTGATGTTACTAAGCTTGTTCTAACTTGGGATAGCGTGAATTCATTTTATTTGTTCAACTTGCAGTGTGATATTATAAGCAAAATGATTGAATTAAACAAATGTCCTTGAATAAGATTTCACCTTGACTTCATTCCCATTTGACTAAACTATTGTAGTAAAGCAGTTACATGCTGTATATAAATAGTAACGTGTGCGTCTATTCTCTGTCGACCGGCAACAGATGGTAAATATCATGTCAGAGCTGGCACAAAAGAATAATTATGTTTTGAAAGATCTTGAAATTTGGGAAAGGTTGATAAGGCATTTGAAGGCGGCCTCATTAGAAGTGGTCAGTGGAACAAGGCCAGCTAAGAGACCACTTTACGGGGTTAACACATGTATCGACTATTCCTGCTGATTCATTCATTTCAGAATTAATAACCACCCTCCTTTAGGTTTCAGCAACACAATCTACAAAATCTCTTTGATAGTAGTTATCCATTAAAGATCATCAACAAATCCAGAATTATCTCTTAAGTCTTAACTAAAATTAATTATGTCCATTAAGCAGTTCAAATGAATTTATCTCAAAGTAGTCCTAGCTGGGTTAAGCTGGTTTTGGGGTCACAGTTCTGATGGAATCTGAGGTACTGATGAGCCTTCTGGAAGCTGAGAACACACTAGGTAGGCACAGTGGTGCCACCACACAGGCTGCATAACGATGTTGCCTGACAGAGCTGCTGTAAAAGAACTGAAGAATGCAACATAGAGCAGAGGTCACCTGTATTGCCGGTGCCATTGGCTCCTTCCTGCATCACTACTCACTTTGCTAAACATGGAAACATTTTGTTCCAGAAGCTTCTAGAGCAAGTGTTCATTTTTGATCCCTGAGCACTTAGGGGCTAAGATTTTTTATTTTAAACTTCATGCCATCACAAGTTTTAGTGATGGGCTAACTCAAAGGCATAGAGCTCACTTTCTTTATAGAGCATTACAGATCTCAGGTAAGACAGCACAGTTCCTACAGGAAGCATTTAGCTGCACTACATACTCAAAATTACTGTTTAGAACTCTGGGCTTCTGATCATGTCTTCATCTCAGAGGTACTTAAATAATTACAAATGCTTCTATACTTCAAAGAAGAAGAGACCTTTTCTGTTGGATTATAGGAATTACAGACATCATTGACCACTTCCCAGCTTTGCTTGATCTACCTGAATTTTGTCCTGATTCACCTTTGGTTAACCCCATACTACTGCTGTTGGAACCCCAGATTGGATAGGAAACTTCAGTGGAAAGAATCATATGTCGATGTGCATAGCTCAATGCTACCACTGCATTAATAATGGTATTTAGGCCTCTGTTATGCTGACTGGCCTGACTATTATCCTGCTGATTTTGCTTTGCCCAACAAGACTTCTAGGTAGCTGCAGCCTTAAAGCCTGCCACAGTCACTAAGGGAGAAACCATAATGTTTGGCATGGACTATCTGGCTTACAAGGCTGTAGACACATAGCACTTGGGGAGCAAGAAGGGACTAAACACAGGAGCTTACTTGAGTCCACCTTGACTTAATTTTGTGGTAGCTTCATTCCAGGAAAGCTTCTGCACATGTTAGCCAGCTCGAGCTTAAAGATAATGTTTAATTCCTTAAGAAGTCTGACCCTTGCCCATCCCTTACCCCCAAGTTAGATTGCTTATAGAACAGTGTCTCTGTAATGGATACTCAGTGTTGAGCAACAAAGCTTCCCCAACCGTGCTTTATTTTCCCTTTGACACTCTTTCATTTTCAGGTGCATCTTCTCTTGGCCCTGTTTCTGTAATCACCAACTGGGTGTTTTCCTGCCTTGAGGTTTGGTCCCAGAATTCTGGTCATCTCTTGCATTTGCAGAGCCTCTCTCCAAGACGGTGACTGTTAATGACCACCACCTGCTTTAGTGCATCACTTGCTTACTTCATACAGGGTACTGCTCTTGCTAACAACTTGTTCCAGGAATGTCTCATTCTTCAGGCACTCATTAGACCTAGCTAAGACCAAGAGCAAATTTGCAAAGGTCATTCAATCCAATGTAAATGAGTTCGGCCTAGTTCTAGCTCTAGCAAACCAGGTCAAAAGGATTCAAACTAGCTTTGGATAGTTAAAACTTTTAATAATAAACACACCTGAAATTGGAGATCTATTTCTACTTTATCTAGTTTTAATGCTGGTCGGCAACCTGTTTAAATATGCAATGGGAATAATTTAGACGAGGAATGTTTACTCCATTTGACATTGTAAGATCTTGTGGACATGAAAGAATTATTTATTAAAAAATATCTATGCTGTAAGTTCTACTTCTCTGATCCTAAGAAAGTAATCTTGTTTCAAGAAACATTAGGTGAAATACTCTGGTAACACACATGGGAAGAGATTAACTGAAAACTTGGGACAATGTAGATAAGAAAGTACATACCTTTTCCAACATTATTTCTTTGAATTTCTAAATGATAAAATCATTCATATCTTAGGATATGAAGAGACAAAATAGAATCACTTTTAAATCCAGTATTATTAAGGGAAATGGGGAAAGAAAAGAGAATGTTAAAACTATGAAAACTATTTCCATTTGAAATAAAATAAGATTCATGAAATTCCAATCTTTGACCTACACTTCTCAAACTTTTGAGTCAACACCAAAAATTAGATATTTTTAGGCAGCAAGTTGTTCCAAAGTCAAAAGAGAGAGTCTCTTTCTATTAAAAGGATTTAAGAAGTATGTTCTAGAAGTTATTTTCTTTTGAAGCAGTGTTCAGATCCAGATTTTCTTTTTTTTAACCTACCTAAACATCTTATTCATTTACCATGCTTTTTCAATCAGTTTTTGGCAACATATCTTAAATTTAGAATTGAAACTGTTCCATTGAAGGCTTCCAGAAAAGGGAAAATGAAAAATTAAGTGCTGATTTCAGGCATATTGAAGTCTTTCCCTGAATCTGCTTTTGAGAATTAATAGTGCCAAAGTTATTTCATTTGTGACTTATTTACTATTTGGCTGAAATGAAAAAATAGAAGTCTTTATCTTATCACATCTTTGCTTTTAGGGCCATCAATTTCCCTTTGTTCAGTGCCTCAGAAGATAATTATTTTTATAGAACAATGGTGTTTATATTAAAAATATAATATTCTTTTGCTCAGTACTAAGGATGCCTCTTTTACACTTAATGGATGAATGATGCTTACATTTTTTATTTTTCTTTGTACAAAGCATATTAGTATCTTTGGTACTTATTATATAGCATACCAAACAATCAAGTTATTATGAAACCCTTTGCCATTAAGATGTGACCTAAACTATATAAATAAATTATATCACCATATGAATCTAAGTGATTTAAGGGTACATTCCTTAGGTAGGGGGGAAAATTAAATCAGAACATTCAGAGATTGGAAAGATCTTCAAAAACATTCAGTACAAACTTAGTCAACAAAATTAAAATATAGATAATTTGGAGGTTTTGTCCAAATACCACAGATTATTAAGCAAGAATGAAGCTCAGCTTCTAGAAACTTATTCTGGAAGTGACAAAGATAAATGTCCACACCATACTTTTAATTAGAAAGAAACCTTTAAAGATTTTACACAGCACTGTCAGTCATGATGTATATAGTGAACACTATGATCCAGTTAGAAAAAATGAATTGTTTTCATTTGAACTTGGGCCACAAGTAGAAGAGCGTACAGCCAGCAGCAAACAAAATTTCTGTCAAAGACTCTTTTGCTTAGCTGATTTCCTAACTGACCTAATGTCCGAGTCAACCAACTTGGAACTTAATTTTAGGGTGATGTTGGGTAGCCCTAGGTGATAATGATAATTAACACATGTGTTTTGTGACGCTTACTGCAGTTCATTGTGTGAAATTTCATTTATAGAATGTGGCTAAGTTGGGAGGTTTCAGTATTACCCGAATTTTGGTATCATCTAAGGGCTTTAAAACACTAATTAATGCCTAGATCCCAACCACAGGGATTTTCCTTTAATTGGTTGGAGGTATGGCCTGGATATAGTATTTTGAAAGATCTTTCTTGCTTATTCTAGTGGGGAGCTCAGTTGAGAAACACAGGATAAGGAAAAATGGTAACTGATCAGAGGTACTTGGGAATCTGAATTCCTGTCCCAGATCTTTCAGGAATCCTGTTCCTGCTTTTGTGCCTCAAAGCTAACGTGGTGGGCTATTCTGTCTCTAACGCAAGAAGTTGCAAACCCAGCAGATGTGTGGAAATGCACGTGCACTGCCATGCTGGGTCAGGAGACTCTGTGCCACTCTTCCTGACCATGCAGAGCTACCCGCATTGGGCTTCTGCTGGACTCTCGGTCAGCAAGGCAGTGTGGTGATACTTTGAATGCAGTTTTAGATTGCTTTATATATGTTAAGGCATTTAATGTGGAAGTACTTTCCAGTTGCCAAAATTATGAAAGTAGCTTGATAACGTTTTTTATACTTTGAATAATATTATTTTTGTTTCATATACTAATGTACTTTCCAGACTAGCTAACCCTATATTAATTGTGTTAAATAAATATCTATATTTATAAACATATAATTTTACAGATTATAAAGTTATATAACATTACCCATTTGAGATGGAATCGGTAACTTATGAAAAACTGCCCTGGTGAATTTCAAGTTGGTGTTCATAATGAAGTCACATTTTCTTTGACTCATAGCATTTTACATTAACATCATTTCTCTCCTGATTGGTTGACATTAATAAACAGCTTCTTGTCCTGCCTCAGCTTTTATTTCTAACAGTGAGTGTTACATCTGTCACACGGGCTCATTTTCAGTTAAACTATTCCTGACATGTTCTCTCAATTTGGACAAGAATTATTTATCAGTATAGTTTTTTAATATTGTGATAATAACCAAATTGTCACACGTTATTTTATTTGTATTGATTAAAATGTAATTGATGATTCTAACAGACCTAATGACCCGTTTTTCAATATGAGCACCTTGGAAGGGATTGACTAGGACATGTTTTTTCCACACCATCCCTGATTCTCTAATCCCGAGCCCTGGATTCCATCACTCAATTCTCCATCTTTTAGTTGCCCAAGTGCTCCACTCCTCACCCTGTGTCCTGCATGTTTTTCTTTGTGAAGACATGGTCTGACTTGTTGCTGCAGGGGCCTATCCCAATGTTGAGAGCACAAGAGCATATGTAGTTTCCTTCATTCTTATATGCTGATTTCACACAAGAGTTGTTTGCTCAAGTAAGGGATGGGTATTCAGAGGCCTTTTAATGGGCAACACATGCTGAGCTGTGTTTTCTAAAGAAAGAATCATACATGGCACATACCTGTGATTCCAGCACTATAGGATGTCGAGGCAGGAAGATTGCAAGTTCAAGCCTAGCCTGGGCAACTTGGCAATTTAGTGAGAACCTGTCTCCAAATAAAGAAAGAAAGGGCCTGGGGATTTAGCTCATTGTGAAAATGCTGACTTCCCCCAATTTCCAGTTCAAAAATAAAACAAACAAAAAATAAAAGCCTCCATTTTAAAAAAGTTCTTAAAGCAAAGGAAGAGCCAGGAAGCTTGGGTTCCACCTGAGTGCTCCACTGTCTTTCCCTGGGCTTCTGATTTGACAATTCTGGCTGCAGATGTTCAAAACAGCTAAGTTTGTTAAAATTTTAACAATCTGACCTCTCTGACAGAAAACAAGCTGATCTGTTACAGATTGAAAGAAAATACATTTTGAGATCCATGCGAATTACTTTTTCCCAAACTATTTACTCATTATATAGCTAAAGGTCACCAGTGCACATGGGTGTTTCAACTTTCTGGGAATCTATTTATTGCTGGTAACTTAAATGAAGCTGCTCTGTTTTTCATTACTGCCTGGTATTTTAGAAGTTGAGTTCTGACCTTCTAACATACAAAGAGGACAAAATAACTTGTTTTCAACGTTTTGAATCATGGCAAAGAGGTTTCCTAATTCTCAAGATGCCCATATGCACTGAATGAGATGGGACCTTCTTTGGTAACTGACATTATGCGCAACAAGAAACTCATATTTTCACCACGTTCAACTAAATATGATGGGTGTTAGTTTCAGTGAAAACACTGCCAAGATTCTGTTAGAGCAGGATAAAACTCACTTTTAATAATTTGTTGTTAATCTCTCTGGAGATTTTTCTTCGGAAAGAATAGACAATTATCGATATTTTCAGCACATGACAGGATCACATGTGATTTCCATTTGATCAGGCTTTTCTACATTTAAAACTTTTCCACTATAAAAATGAATTTCTTTGCAATTAAAAAGAAGCCTGCCATATATTATCAGAATTATAGTTAATATTTTTTTCAATTGTGCTCTCTCAAGCATCTGGGTAAGGTTTTTGAGGAGAAAGTTATCAAGACTCCAGTGGTTCTCATAATTTAATATGCATTGAAATCATCGGTAATATCATGAAAATGCATTCTGATTCAGTTAAGTCTGGAGTGAGGCCCGAAATACTTATAAACCTCTGACAACGCTGCTGGTATTGGTCTGATAACCATATTTGGGTTAATAAATATTTAACAAGTGATTGCAAACTTTGGATCATGTCTAAGGTACCTGGAAGGTTTGTTAAAGCGCATGTTGCTGCTGCTTCTCAAACCCAAGTTTCTGATGAAGTCTAAGGTTGAGCTTTCTGAGAATTTAAATTTCTAAACAATTTCTCAGGCAATATGGCTCCTCCTGGATCCTCACTTTGTGGCCACTGATCTTAAACTCTGTCCCTCAAAGTCTGATTCCCAGAGCACATCAGCAGGAGTAGAGCTTGTGACACAAGCTTGCTGGAAGTGCAGCGTCTCAGGCTGCCCTCACTCCAGACCTACCGAGACAGATCTGAGACGCTCTACCGGAACATCTCTTAATTCCTCTCGATCACAGACTGTGTTAACTCAACTCTGAATCTTTTTTAAAAAAATCCTGATCCTCAGGCCAAACCTCGGGACCATTCCATCAGACTCGTTGAGTGTGGGACCAAGGCATCAGTTTCTAAAGCTCCCCCACGGGATTCCATTGTGCAGTCAACTTGAGAACAACACCACTGATGGAACAGAAGAACTGAGAGCCACCTTGCTTGCCAACAGAAGTGGCGTTGGAGAGTTGCCACCTTCTTAGGCAATATGTCTTCTGCGACCAGGCCAAGGGGAAACACTTTGGGCGAGAAAGTTAAATTGAGAGTTAGTTGACAGACTAGATTAGGTAGACTAGAATGTTGACCTCAAGCACATATTGTCATTTTCACTAAAAGCATTGATTTGTCTTTTATGGTGTATGAGCTGGAATACTTGCTGTTGTGAGTTGGTCTCCCAAGATTTCAAATCTTCCTTAAGCCAGCAAGTTGCTTATGGTTGATTATTGATCTTGGGACAAACATTATGTATTATTCACCTATGAAGAAGAGTTAGCATAGGTTTGTTATTTCTAAGGGTTGTAAAAGTTCCATTTACTTATGGTATTTCCTAATCTTATGTCCCAGGAAAGGTGAACTACATTTCCACACACGAACCATAGGAATTTTTGTGTTCATGAGAGCTTTGATCATGAGAGCAAGTGAAACACAGCTTAGGGAAAGGTACAGTTTATTCTAAATGCTTTTCTCAGCAAAGGGAAAGATGTTTAAATTGTTTGCTTTATGTTGCTGTCAACCTTTTTTTTATTGTTTTAAACCTTTTTGATTCGACTGCCACAGTCTATAAATCTAAATATTCCCATAAATTTAATAACTTGTTTGTCTGAATTAGTAAATTCCTTTCATTCTTCCTGCATTTCCTTACTGCAGTAAGCAGGATCTTTTCTCCCTGCCCTGCTGCCTCCAGTCTATAAAGAAGACCACTGCCAGCACCTTGTGTGTCTTGGCCAAGATAGGGTTGTTCTTTTCAAAAAGTTCTCCAGCCCACGCTACCTTTTCTGAGGCAACAAACTTGGCTACACACAGATCCTGATATGATTTGATTCACTATCTTGATCAGGTTGGAAACACACTCCTTACTATAAACATTGTTAAGAAAGTTATTGAATAAAACAAACTGTAAAGCCTGACATTTTTACCACATGGAATGCTCAAAAACAGGTCCTTGAGGAAACCTCCTTATCTCCTCCATAAATGTTAGTAAATATTGAATAACAACGTTTGGGGTAGGGAGTGACAGGCTTGGTGTATAGCATTTGCTGATTTCTATGGTGAATAGACACTTATCATGGCTAATTTCAAGCTATTGTGGACAGAAGTGAACGATAGACTCCTGCAAATTAGTATGTGTGACAGCAAGCCCAGCACAGAAAAATCCTGAACACCAAAACACTGGTGCATTTGTGAAATTTTGGGCTTCCAGATCTCATTTTTCTTTAAGTGATACACAGATGTGTAAGACAGAAAGTGTCTCACAAGCATATTTTCCCCAGCAGATGTTATCTTTATAACCTGTTCCCATATTGTCCTGGGTTTTGCAGGAAGGTTTTAGAATCACTCAGGAATCTCCAGTAAGATGTATTTTCTCATCTGGTCAACATTTCCAGTATTCCTGCAACAATCTCAGGCCAAAAAAGCAAAGTAGTCCAATGAAGATGTAATACTTAACTCAGGAACCAAGGTGAATATTCCAAATTGTAAGGCACAGTACTGACAATGTTTAGGGTTGTTGTAAAAGTCTTCTAAGGCCATCTTTCTAAAAACTTTTTTACTTCTTAAATTTAGGCATGTTTATGGCTATTAAAAATTAACAAGGGACATGATTAGCCTCTTAGACATGTTATGTCCTGTGTTCTCTAGCCAAAGCAACAAAATCTGTGAATATTGCTACTAATTGAGACTTTTGTTAATTTTTAGTGTGTAGTTTTGATATAAAAAGATGACTTGTTCTTTTCAAAAAGTGAGTTTAATACTCAACGTGATTTCTAAATCTTTATATTGCACTCTGTCCAAATTTAAGAGATTAAAGTGCTTGGGAAGGCGTAGGGAGCAGTGTGACATATTTCTACCTTTCCTTGAGAAATCCTAATCTAAGTACTGGGCGCCCTTGAGAGGTTGATCAGTATGAGAGCTGGAAGGAGCAAAACACTTTCCTGAGCATAAAAACATACATGCTCCTGTACTTTACGTTAGATTCATATTGAAAACACAACATGTATGTTTAAACTATTTCATCTTTGTGCATAACAAAATTCTTTGGAAATCAAGATAAAGAGTTGAGAAGTATGAAATCTAAAGAAAATTTCTTACATTATAATACAATGTTTATAGCTTAGTAAAGCTCTGTGAATAACTCATATAAATATAACTGCATAGAAAATAAAATACATTTGTATATAGACTATATTGCATGTTTTTTAGACTAACGTTACAGTTGCATCAAATGTTTTGGCCTCACAGTGCATAGTGATTTTTACTGTAATAGGGCAATATGAAAGTCCTGGGTTAGCAATAAAATAATATATTGCAGAATTCTGCTTATTGTTAAATGAACAGCATTGTTTAGATATTTCAACATACTTTGAAAGCAGAACTGTATGAGGCAAAAAAGACGGAGTATCCAAACTTACTCACTAATTTGGTTCTATTTACATTTTTAGAAAAACAAAGCAGTGGTGTCTACATGTTGCTTCCCATAACACCTAGATTTTATTATTATTTTCTGTATTGATGTTAGAACATGTAAAATATGAGCTGCAATAATTTTTACTAATTACAGGATGAGGGAACCCTGATAATCAAAGATGTGGCTAATTCCTTCCTAGATGTTATGTCTCAACTACTTTGGTGGCTACATTCATTATAACATTCTTGTTCTTAAGGAGGGGGAATTATTAATTGGTGAGCAGGATATTATATGTAAATTTTCATGATCATATTCCTATTATGGTTAGTCTTACCTTAACAAAGATCCCTTTTCTATTAGCATAAGTACATACCATGTGGGGGGAAATTGATGCCAGGATTGGATTCTTTCTTATTAAAACAAATATTCCTACAATTTATTTTTTTGTACTGGGATTGAAACTAGGGTCTTTCATGTACTAAGTAATGCTTTATCATTTAGTTACTTCTTCACCCCTGTAGTCATCTCTTGACAGCTCACTTCCCACCAATTTATAAGGCATGATGATAACTCCATACTTATATAAATTGTTGGGCTCCTTCTTTCAAAACTGGTAAACTGCAGTTTGACTCTAGCTCGGTTATCCTGTCACTGATGATTTTTAGCAAATTACATTCCACCATAAGTTTTTTTTTCTAATAGGGAAAATTGGGCAAATAATGTTTGCCTTGGGTTTTTGTTGAGCATATATGTGTAAATGAACATTGAGCATTATATACAGTCCTGATAGGATATAATAAATTATGTATGCATGCACACACATAGGCACAAATACATTTAGATATGCATGTATATGAATAAATATACATAGTCCTATATTCAGGAACTTTTGCATTGTATTGGCACAAATCAGCAAATTTTCCTGGTACTCCTTGGACAGCTTTTATAATCTAGATATCATTGGAGGGGATGAGATTTTAAGGAGAATCATTCTTTCACAGCTAGAAAAACAATTTTTGTGCTAAGTATTATACCCAGAGCCTTGCACATGCTAAACATTGAGCTATATCCCTCCCCCCTCAAAAAAGACTTTCTATTGCCTGTGGGGCATCATGATAATATGTCATGGACAGGGAATTTGAAAAGACTGAGGTCGGTGAACCTGTTTCATGGATTCTTAATGCAGAAGTGCTCAGTGGCCTATAGACCATGAGCAGAAGGGTGGTCACCATCACCTGGTGTCTAGGAGGAAAGAAAACCTAGAGAGAATTGGAGAAATGCTACTTGAGTTATCACTTCAAATGAGTTAACTTGATGACAGAATTGCTTATTTTTCCATGCTGACAGTTCTAGAGAACTGTATTTTATTAGGGCTCATATGCCCTTAATCCAAGAACATTTTGAAGACAGTGTGAACGATACAACTTTGGGATGAATAGAACAAGTATCTCAAGGTGAAATACTTTCTCTAAATAACATCCAATTGGAAGCAGGGAAATATAACAATAAAATATTTAATCACTTCATTTCTCAGGTCGTATGTGGTAGCAGATTAATGAGAGTGATATTTTATTGAGGATGAGAACAGTGTCTAATGCATGTTTGAACCTTGGCCAATAGGAGGCCGTAATCAGTTTATATTGTAAAGTACCTAGCAAATTATAAGTGCCTGATTAATTTGTGAAGCAATTAGCCTGTACTAGACAAATGCTGAATTTGGAGGTTGCAGTCTTGCCAGACCACTGGACACTAGGATAAGTTTTATATCATCCAAGATCACAAATACTTTAACATGGAAAAAAAGAAGAGAAACAACAAGCAGGGTAAGGAAAATATTCTCCCATTTCTGTCTTATCCCATAAAGTACAAGTGACATACAAATGCAGAAACGATACAAGAGAGGGAATGACATTTGGAACAGAATTAAAGAAAAGTAATTTGTGATATGTTTGTGCTCAACTGTTTAAGATTCTTATTTGAAAGATGAAGGGCCTATTTTATAGATGGCTTCAAAGTCAGCTACTTTGTACAGAGCAATTATTTACCAAAAACATGTTAATGGTTGATATACCCAAGTACAAAATATATAATCCTGGGCTGGGGATTTAGCTCAGTGGCTTAAACGCCTGCCTGGCAAGCACGAGGTCATGAGTTCGATCCCTGGTACCAAAAAAACAAAACAAAAACAAAAACAAAAAATGACAAAATATATAATCCTGAATTGCGTGAATTTCAGCATGATTCAAAATAAATGGAAACTATACATTCTCTAGTATTTTTTGGATTTTTTATGTACTCAGTTTCGTAAGTAGCTTCTATGTGTGTTTTTTATTTTAAAGAGAAAAAAATAATGAAAATAATAATACAAAATTTCAATAGAAGAGAGTAGGACAGTAACAATGGTTAATACATTGCATATTGTTATCTTCAGAGTAGTTGCTTATATTTCAAGATATAGACATGAGAAATTGATCAAGCAAAACAAGCACACACATTTTTTTAAATGAACTAACAGCAATTAATAGTATAACTCTCTTAACTATTTTGTGTATGTGTGTATATATATATATATTTTTCCTTTTCCTTTCTTCTTTTCTCTTTTCACATAGTTATCTTTCCTTTTGAACAATTTCTTCCCACTTCACAATATCTCTTGTACATTTTGGATCTTATGTACTCCTTTTCTTACACTAGGGAGACAATACAAAGTTTTCACACACGAGTCTGATTTATTTCATTTATGAGTATTGTCTCAAGTTGCATTCATTTACCTATAGAAGTTTCCAATTTATCCGTCTTTATAGCTGAGTAGTATCCCATTGTATAAAAATACCACATCTTTTCTATCCATTTTTTGATTGATGGACATTTGGGTTGTTCCAACATTTATATACTACAAATTGTGCTGCTATAAACATGAGTGCATGTATATCACTGTGGTACAATGTTTTTAATTCTTTTGGGAAGATATCCAGAATAGCTGGGTCGAATGGGACCTCTAGTCCTAGTTTTTTGAAGCATCTTCACATTGATTTCCACAATGGTTATACCAGTCTACAGTCTTACCAACAGTGGAAAAGGGTTCTCCTTTCCCCACAGTCCCACTAGTATTTGTTATTTGTTGATTTCTTGATAATAGCCATTCTTTCTGGAGTGAGACAGAATCTCAGTGTTATTTGAATTTGCATTTCTTGAATGACCAGTGATGTTCAACATTTTTTCATATATTTATTTGCTAATTGTGTTTCTTCATCTGAAAAGTGTGTGTTCATCTCAGCATTGGCTCTTTGAATTTGGTTTTTATTTTCTTTTTGTTATGTATTCTAGATATAAGTCCCTTGTCTGAGGAACAGTTGGCTAAAATTTTTTTCCACACTGTGGGTTGTTTTTTCACTCTGTTGTTTTTTTTTTTTGATGTGCAAAAGCTTTGTAATAAGATGAGATGCCAGTTGAGTCTTTGAAGTATTTCCCAGCAGTTTGGGTTCTGTTTGTGAAGTTTCTGTCTTCATCTATGTTTTCAAGACTTTTACCTACTTTTTCTTCCAATTGATTTAGTGTTTCTGTTTTAATTTTTAGATTTTTGATCCATTTTTACTTTACCTTAATGAATGGTGATAGACATGGATTTATTTCTAATCTTCAGCATGTAGCGAGCCAGTTTTTCCAACACCATTTATTAAAGAGACTGTCTTTCTTACAGTGAACATGTTTGGTTCCTTTGTCAAAGATAAGGTTGCTGAGTATATTTGTAGTTGTGTCTGCATCTTCTAATCTATCCTACAGAACCTCAGGCCTATTTTTTTTTTTTGCCAGTACCATGTTGATTTTTTCACAGTAGGTTTGTAGTATAATTTAAAGTCAGGAATTGTGATGCCTCCTCCCTTGCCTTTGTTGCCCAGAATTGTTTTTGCTATTCTAGGTCTCTTCTCGTTCCAAATGAATTTTAGGAGAATTTTCCCTAGTTCTGTGAGGTATGTTAATGGTATTTTGATTGGAATTGTATTCCATCTATATAACAATTTTGGGAATGTGGCCATTTTCACTATTTTGGTTCTTCCTAGGGCAAGAAATATCTTTCCTTTTTTTTTTTTTGGTCCTGGGGATTGAACTCATCACCTTGTGCTTGCCAGGCAGGTGTTTATGCCGCTGAGCTAACTCCCCAGCCCTCCATTTTCTAATATCCTCTTCAATCTCTTTTTCCAGAGTACTATAATTTTCAATGTATAAACCTTTTACTTCCTTTGTTAGATTGATTTCTAAGTGTTTCCTTTTTTTTGATGTTCCTGTGTTTTTATGTGGAATAGCAAACATATATTTGAATTGCCATATCCTCAGTCAAGCATTTACTTATTTCTTCTACACATGTTCACTGAGAAACATGAGGGTGCTAAATGCAGCAATGAACTTTTATTTAGAGACTCAGCAAAACTGGGTTTCCTGAGGGGTTTTGAGAGTTGAAGATCCAAATTAAGAAAATGTTCACTGGATTCTTCATTTCTTCTTATCCTAGGTACTTGCCACAGGTGTGGTTGGTTATCGTGTGCTAAGGTGCAGGAGTGATAAATCAGGTCATTTAAGCCCCACTTTGCAATGGTGCACATTACCTTTCTTCAGCTATTTGGGTAATTCTAGTACATATGCTACATTTTCAGCTACATATACATTTGTCTTGTTCTTTGCCTAAGGTATAGTCTTAAGATTTTCATGCTAAAGATGACAGGTTTCTCATATTATATGGAATTACAGTAGACGTCATTTAGATTTTTATTGCCTTGTGTGAAACTTAAGTTTAAGTGGAATAGATGCTTAAAAATAATAAACCTTTGCAAAGCCTGTAGCACCAACCTTAACATAAGTAGAAATTGAAGTTCATATTACATATAAGTCATCCAAAAAGTTACTGATGGCTATTTTATGCATTCTGGCATGCTTGAGTGTTAAAAGAATTGCCGTGTGAGTCTTTAAGAAATCAGACATTAAAAAACTAGATTGATATTTCCAAATCAATATAGGAATCTTGTGCATATTCTATGATAGCAAAACCTTAAATATGATCAAGTTAATTCTTTCAAAGAAACACATATAACACGAAACTTTTGTTTGGCTTAAACAAATAGAGCACTTATTTTTTGTCATGTGATAGCATTCCAGAGGTGATGCTCCAAACTGATAATTTGCTTTAGATACTCACAAAGGACCCAGGCTTCTTTTCCAGCATCCCAACCATGAAACTCAATTGTCTTGAATATAAGTCAATTGTTCCACTTCCAGTCTTGCATGTTTCAGTTATCAGAAATGGTATTAATAGAAGGAAGAAAAAAAAGTACCGAGAAAGAAGGGAAAAGAGCACTTTCCCTTGAACTCTCAGCCAAATTCTTCTTGAGTCTTAGCGGCCAAAACTATGTCACATGACCATTGTTAGCTACAAATAAGGGTGAGTTACCTGGGTATATTGCTATCCATCCTCCATCTAAAGGTCGGATTTTATTGGCAAGCAAGGAAAGAAGAAAAGATGGGTAGTTGATGTTACCTGTCACATACAGAGGAGAGATGTGTCCCAGGACCCCTGACCAACTCATGAGGAATAGGTATTATAGATTATCAGAGGAGAGGAAGTGGACTTTGCATTCTCACTTTATACCTAAAGATACTGAGGCCCGGAGGGCAAGTAATGGAGAGGGCTAAGCTAGAAATTCCAGGCTGACTGACTCCCGGGCCAATTTTTTCCTTGATCCATGATGCTCTGCAAAGATAAGTCAGCTATGCCAGTTTCTTCTCCCCAGTGTTTTTACTCACAGACCCATTTGTCCAAATGCTCTCTTTCTTTTATAGAATACGAGAATAAACCCTCTGCCACCAAAGACCGGAACCTCTGATGATGGGGCTTGGTAATACAAACTGTTGATTATGAAACAATACAATTTTGGATACACTGATTATAAGTATTAATAATAGCATTTATCAAACAATTCAGTAAGCACTGGATCAGATGCAAATTCGTATTGTTTATTTTCAAAACCTTGAAAGATCTATCATCTTAGTCTCATTTGACTTCTGAGATTTCAGACTTAATTTAAGAATCACTTTAAACTCAGTTGGTTTTTTAAGGATTCGTTCTAGGAATTCATTCCAGCCATCTTCCTTCCCAGGCATCAAACTCAATGATCAGAGTGGGACTATTCAATGTTATATCTTCTGATAACACGAGAAAGCCCATTGAAATTAAATTTCTGGGTCCGTAAGAGAGATGAATGTATAGTCAAGAGAAAGATTAATAGACAAGCACTATGAACTGAGGGTAGAGAATTACAGCTGGAAACAGGTCCTTTAATTTTCTGTATTCTTGCTTGGAAGTAATAGCAGTTTCTCTGCCTTGGTACTAACTGATATTTTGGGCTGGATGATCTACAACAGGCAGGGCTTTCCGAGCACTGTACAATATTTAACAGCTCTTGGTGACCTCAGCCTACAAAATGCCAATAACAACCTCCTCCTTCCCCAACAGCTGTGATTACCAATAAAGCCACTGCCAAAATCGCCCCTAGAGGAGAATCCGTGGATTAGAGTAAAATTCTGATAAAATCCCATCCTGGTGGCTCCCTTGATAGAGAATTCTACTTATTCATGGAAAAATGAAGCAAGACCTTGTGAGAACCACAGGATGCCTTCCAGTGAAGTCAGGTCAGCTTGACTCCAGGCCTGAGAGTACATGCTAAAGGGGACCCTTTGCCTTTCCTGGTAAAGGGCTACCACTGGGGAGGGAGAAGAACAGGAAAAGTGATTCTACCCCCAATCTGCCCTTGAATCAGAATTAAAGCAGAGGAAAGACGTGCAGCAGAAGTTCTCAGAAAGAGCTCTCACTTAGCTTTGATATTCTCATCTTTTCTGAGAGTCCTTTTGTTATTTCTTTTTTGAATAAAATCATTTCATTTGAGTTGGTAAAGCAGTAATTAAGCTAATTTGTTTGTGAATGTGGGGTTCAAAGAAACCTCCAGAAGTCATAGCCCAATAATTCTAAAGTGACAAAGGCAAGCACAAAAGCTAACCCTCATCAGTATAATGTACTGGATGTCAGACTGGAGCAGGACTGATTTTCATTATTCATCCTCAACATCTGGAAGGTCAATTTGGCATTTACAGTTTGATTATATTTAGGATTAGGGTTTGCTTTGTTGTCAAATGTCTCTAAATCCACATTTAACTATTTAAGCACTGTGCAAATTACTTAAATCCATGGCTAATAAATACATCAAGTTAGGTTGGGAACAATGGCTACAAATGGGCTCATATTTCTTAAATATCCTTTTTTTTTCTTTTTTGTCTTTTTGAGACAAGGTCTTACTATGTAGTTCAGGCTGGTCTTGAGTTTATTTTGTATTGCAGGATGGCCTTGAATGCACAGTTATCCTCCCGTGTTAGCCCCCTGAGTGCTGAAATTATATGTGCATGCCACCATGCTCACTTTGTTTTTTCCCATTGTTTCACATACTTCTTTTTCCTTTGGTCTTCTACTTTCAGCTCTTTTTGCTCTTATTTTTTCCGTGTTTATTTTCACTGATTTTTTTTTTTTCAGAATTCTGTGTTGTTCTGGGATCCCTGGCTGTTGGTCTGAGGAGCCCTAGGCAGTCCATGGAGGAGCTTTCCTTGGATTTGGGTAATTGTATATCCCATTTTGTGTGGGCAGAATTGCTTTCCATGCACAGGGGGTGCCTTACACCCTTTTAGTTTCCCCAAGAGTCTTTGACCTAAAAGTAGCGAGAGCCCCTGGAAGTCATTTGCTCTGAACTTTTGGTACAGGAAATAGTGGCATGTGTGTGGGGGGCCAGCTTTTTGGTAGGCTCTTGGCTGTTTCCTTATTTAACCCACTGGCCTTCAAGATAGGAGGTATAATTTTCATAGGTAGCAGAGAACACTAAGCCTAAATTATTATAGTGATTTTTTGATAAGAAAAACTATAACCTGCCATTACCATTTTTAGTTTTGAAAAATTTCTTCCAGTCTTTGTCCCCTCATTCACTTATATGTATATCAACCATTCCTCATGTTTCTGTATTATTCATGTTGCTGTATAGTCATCAAATTATGATTTTAGTGACTGCATCATATATCGGTGTATTGATTTATGATAATCTACTTTAGAGGTACCTTACTTCAGGACAGTTTGGTTGCTTTAAAGTTGTTGACATTTTAGATGATACTGGAAGAAGCACTCTCTTATATATTGCCTTTTTCTTTCATTTTATTCTGGATAATAGATTGGCAAATCTACCCTGCATCATGATTGATAAACTTTTATTAGAGATTTTTAAAATTATCATTAATTTTTGAATCAAATTTTATATATATTTGATCCAACAATTTCACATTTGGGAAATCATCAAAAGTAATAATTTTGCATGTATGTTGAGACTGGTAACAATTGTCCTTACAATTCTGGTAACTTGATATATTTTGCGAATAAAATGAGAACTAGCTAATATCTGGTAGCAAGAACAGTTAATAGTGGGTCAGTGCAGTAAGGTATTATGTTCTGCTTAAAATTATAGAACAGTATGTAGTAGAATCAATGGCTACTATCTATTAAGTATTCAGTGTTTTGTGTCAAGTATTGTAAGTTCTTTTTGTATCATCCAATATTCACAATTTTGAGGCCATTTCTTCAATCATTTGACAAACATTAATTCTTTGTATGTGTCTGGTATTGTCTGAGATGCTAGAGATGCAGTGCTGAGCACAATACAGTCCTCTTCATGCTTTTGTAAACTATTGGACAGATGGACATTGATTCCATCCTTGGAGAGACAGCAAGAGAAGACAATAGAGAAAGAAAGAACGTAGGAGTGTCTCTTCCCCTGCCATCTCTACCGCGCCTTCTCTGCCTCAAGTCGCTCCTGTGCCTGCTGGAGAAAGTTAGCCCGGGAAACTTGGCCAATAAGAGCCATGTGGCCTGGTGTTAATGTGCCTGAGGCTCTAGAAGTGTCTCCAAGCTTTGAGGTCCAGCTGCAGGGCTCAATATTAGCCTTAGGTAAATACTTACTTAACATCTAACTCCAATTTCCTCAAATGGAATGAAAAATGGAATTAGTAATAGACCCCTTTTAAATTTATAATAATTAAATTATTCATTTGAGGCATGAATACCGTGCATATAAACTCAAGTTAATATTGCTAGCTGTACTGGTGATACTGTCATTATAATCTGAAAGTTTTCTGTTCCCTAACCAACATGCATCATTAACTATATTATTATACCTTATTGTCAATTACTCATCTTGCATCAGTGAGCAGAAATACTGAAATGACACCCAGGATTTGGAGGCAGATTTGGAAGCAGACATTATTTACCTGGACAGGCACTGATTGGGATCATTCCCAGAATGTCAAGCCCTGATCTCTGGTGGTCTAGGGCTCATGTGGGATAAGAAAGCAGGAAGGACAGAGAGGCAGAATGGCTTGTCAGTTGGGGATTGGTTTATACACTCATATATGTGCCTCAGTGACCAGCTGTGCATCACAGTGACAGCTGTTTCTAAGAGACCAGAAGCACCCAGAAGTGGAACAGGAACTGTCACTTGGGCAACTAGCAAGGTGAAGTATACCAGCTGGGGGAGGGGCAGAGTCTGCTACAGTCTGTAAAAGGCAAAACCAGCACAAAAAACAACTGTTTGGGGGAGAGGGTATTTGTGTATCCATATGTATTTTTCATGAAAAATACAGACCAAACAGATAGTGGGAAGTATGGACACCAGAACCCACATAATAGTTTTAAACTTTCATCTTTAGGAAATGACAAACTAATAGTTGAAAGTTGTGAATGGTTCTAGGGTTGACAATTTTTCCTCTCTCTCTCTCTCTCTCTCTCTCTCTCTCTCTCTCTCTCTCTCTCTCGCTCCTTTTCTTTCTTTTCATTTCTATTCTTTCTTCTTTCTAAGTACACAGGATTGAACCCATGACCTTCACACTGGGCTACATTCCCAGACTGACTAACAGGGTCTTGCTAAATTGCCCAGGTGGAGCTCAAACTTGTAATCCACCTGCTTCCGCCTCCCAGGGCGCTGGGTTTATAGGCAGACAATGTTTCTTTATGTGACTCTCTGGATGTGTAAAATAAGAGCAATTTTATAAAAGAGAGCTGTTGTTATAAAGTTTGACATTAAGGTAGGAGTTTTGTCAAAGATTCATTCTAAATTTTAGTAGCACAGAAAGCATGGTAAGATGAGAGCTGAGAACCGAGTTTCTAGTAACTAATTCTTTAATCAGTATGTGAAAGAGGAATATGCCAGAAGAAATCTGTAGGTGTTCTCTCCTGCAGAATTCTGTGAATTTAATATCATAACTAACATAAACACTTAATGATGACATGCAGTTTTCTAAAAGAATTATTAAACATATTGAAATCGGGCAACAGATGAAAACTGAAGATCTCATATTCCATAACAGCTTTTTTTTTTTACATAATTTTAAAACAAAAAGAAAATAAAAAAGATGATACGGAATTTCAAAACAAAATGATAGGAGATTAACAGTGGTTCATACATGGCTCATTGCCTTGATTCTTTTGAGACATAACTGCCACAGTTGTTTACTGTCATTTTGCTGGAACCAACAAAAAGCTGACAAGTGGACAGGCGACACCTTGACACCTTACAGTAGGCCACTAGGAGAAGCTTCCAAGTTACACTATTATCAGCTGCTCTCCAAAGGCAAATATGGGGATTACCGGCATATCCAATTTAGATAAGCAGTCAGATAACAATAGCTTGTTAGGGTAGGGAACATAGAGCCTGTTCCTTGCCTGCAATATTTGATCTGGGAGAATTTAAGAGGCCTTTTAAATGAGGCAAAATGCTACTGAAAATCTGGTCAGTTCTAGGACTGAGAATTGTATATAACATTAAAAATATTAAGATATGATTGATATAAAATTCAATGGTATATGTAAAATTTTCGAATGAAATCCTTCGAAATGGGTCTGTAACTGCATCACAGCTGTTAGCCTCCCTTTCCTACATTAAAGCACTTGGATCCAGACCAGTGAAAAAAGCTGCAGGAGGCTCTGTGTGGCTTCACTCTGCTTAGGCCCAGTGCTGTGCTGGAGCCCCTTCAAGGCAGCCCACCGGCTGCGTCTTCTTCCGCTGTCTGACTGAGGCCACATTGGTGGCTGGAGATGTGCTATGGCAAGAGTATTCACACCATGGAAACCAAAAGACGGTACCAAATCGGAGCTCTTTATTGCTGTGTGGGAACTAGTTTTAAGCACCTGCCAGCGCATCACTGCTGACATCCATGCATTTTTTCAGTACCAACATCATTCAGGGCCACTCTAGGTGCCTCATCTTGTCATGACCAACCGATTTAACTAGGTTTACCTCAGTTGGAAACAGGGAATCTCAACTGGATAAATATTATATTCATCACCAGTAAGTTAATTTCTGTGTGACTGTTTATGTAAGTGGTTAAAGTTTCCTCTCTCCCTTCCTTCCTTCTATCCTTCCTTCCTTCTTCTCATCCTTCCCTTTTTTCTTTCTCCCCTCATTTGTGGGACTGAGGAGGACTGAGAATTGAAGCCAGGGAGTACTGAGTTATACCCCTATCCCCTTTTCACATTTGCTTTCGAGACAAGGTTTCACTAAGTTGTCCAGCTGGGCCTTGAACTTGAGATCTTCCTGCCTCAGCCTTCTGAATAGCTATAATCATGGATAGGCATCATCATAATTGACTAAAAATATATTTTAAATTAATTTTTATTTTAAAAACAGACCCATTTTAAAGAATTTCATTTGAAAATTTTACATATATCATTGAATTATATAATATATCAATTATATATCAATTTTAAAAATGTTATATACAATTCTCAATCCTAGAATTGACCAGATTTTCAGTAGTGTTCTGCCTCATATAATTTACTGGTGATAAGGATTTTAAGTGAACAGGTTTGTAGTGTTAAAAATGACTTATTTTGTTTTCTGTAGCATGCTTTGTAAGACTGAGAATGGGTTTAAATGATTTTTTTTTTTCAACTCTGTTTGTAGGGACTGGTTAGATTCCATCTGATTAGGTTCATGCTGTATAATTAGTGTTCGGCCGATGTATTTCTGACTGGAAATAAATTCTTTACAACCCTAACCCTAACCCTAACTTTGTATTAGATCAGCGCTAGGGATCTGGGTAGTGAGGTACCTTGGACTTTTCCTAGAAAATTGCAATTCTAGGGTTCAGATTTCATGACCTCTGCAGTCCCCATGACTCCTAGGGCCAAACTGCAGATTCCTAGGAAAAGACTGGGATTCGCCGAGCTGTGTCCATAAGACAGAGCTGCGTGGATCTCATGTGGCTCCTGTGAGAATTACTTTGCAAAGTGTGCTGGGAGGATTGAAATCAACATCTCAAATACAGCTTCAGGGCAGCAGGAGCACCAGTATCTAGAATGATGTGGTTTCCTAGCAGAACATAGTTCTAAAGAAAATGTTTAGTGAAGATCTTTGATATTTAGTTAAGAGCACCTAAAATATTATACCACAGTGTACTTAAAATTAGCATACATTTTCTATAATCTTAAAAAAGAGGAGAATGAAGGGAATTAATTAATAGAACTCCTTTGGGACTAAAATTTTGTCATAAAATTTATAAAACTAATTCCTTACATTTAAACAGGAAATTCCTTTTGATACTTTCTGGTATTCTTTAAACATTTACACATTCTATGGTACTTTCAAGTGTGAATGGGGTTTCAGGTAATTGTTACCTCATTTAAAGCTCCTCCCTGTGAATCAGCACCCTGGGGGGCCTTTAGGGGGTCAGCCGGATGCCAGCCTTTCCCCATGAGTCAATGCCATTGGCAGGGTGTGGGGAAAGAGAATAGGAGGTCACCAAGAAGCAAGCCTTCCCTGTGAATCAGTGCCATGTGGGGGCTGCGGGGGGAAGAGCCTGATGCCAGCCCCTTCTGGTGTGTGGGCTGGGGTAACGAGAAGAGCCACCCCCCCACACACACCTCCTGTAAGACACCGGCTGATCTGGAGAAACACTGGCTGCAATGATAGCTACTGTGGTGAAATACAACTTAATGCATATAGTGTTTAGTGTTTCACTGACTTTGCAGGTCTAAATCTGTTCAGAGGATAATGCTATGCACTGTGGCATCTGTGGAGGATCTCATTCTGAAGGTGGTGGGCATTGTTAATTCCCTGTTATCCTGTTTTGAAATCCTGTACCATTCTCATTGTTTGTTTGGCTGGGTTTTATTCTGTTTTACCTTGTGTGTTGTGTCTGATGGCATGAGCAGCTATTTCAGAGATTACAAGATATATTATGGTAGCCATTTTAGCTTTACTGTTATCTTGCTTTAAAGTCTCTTATTGCATTCATTCTTTTGTTTTTATTGGTTCTACTCTGTTGTTTTGCTTTATTTTTGCTATGTCTGAAGGTATCGGCAGCTATTTTAAAGACAATAAGAGGCATTATGGTAACCATTGTTAGTTTCCTATTGTTTTGAAGTCCTGTGTCACTTACACTGGTTTGTTTTGATTGGCTTTATTCTGTTTCATTTTGCTTGGTTTTATTCTCTTTAAAATACAAACAAGAAAATAAAGTGAATGAATTGTGACAGGAACAGTTGAAGCCGGTGACTCCCAGACACACAGCAGTTCACAGTGAGGTCTGGTGTCTTTTCAAGGCCATGCTGTCCTTCCCTGCTGTGTTTATTGTCTAAGAGATGCAGAAATGGACCCTGAGGCTTGAAAACATGAGTCACTTCATTTTTCCAGTATTCACTAGTATGTGATATCATACCATATGAAATTTCC
Source organism: Dolichotis patagonum (assembly GCA_004027295.1). Lineage (NCBI taxonomy): Eukaryota > Metazoa > Chordata > Mammalia > Rodentia > Caviidae > Dolichotis > Dolichotis patagonum. The sequence continues at coordinate 46,095 of PVJX010009223.1, forward strand.
TGATTCTCAACATCTTGCACATAAACAAGGAAAACAATATTTGACAGAACTATTGTGAAAATAAATGGAAAGTCCTGGTGTGCTGCACAGGCAGCCAGGGCTTGGGAAGCTGGGAAGATGGCCTGTAGCAGGCCCAGAGGAACCTAGCGAGTTCCTCTGTGCTCCTCAGGACCTATGGGTGATGATCTGTCCCACTGGCAGCCACCATCAGGGGCCTGAAGGACAGCCCTCATCTCTGGTGCAGGGCTGTTCCAGGTTCCTCACCACCAGCGCTTTGGCTTCAGGGCACAGAACAATGGGCTTCTGTCACATCCTGTCTGCTGCAGAATCATGTCCTGAGGAGTCTGAGTGCATTCTGGAGGCTCCCGGAAACTAGGACGCTGGGACTGGAAAATGGAAGTCTCATTCTGTGGCTTCTGCTGTCTTTCTGTGTATTTCTCTCCTCACACTAAGAAGTAGCAAGTGGAAGATGTTGGGACATAAAGCACATAATGTTTATGAAAGATGACCTTTTGGTTTGAAGCAAAAGCAAAATTATGAAAACTGGAAATGTATTATTTTTTTCTTTGTGATGAGAGTTCCCTCACTTCACCTCCTTTTACCAGGAGTCTACACAAAATCCAAGTGTAAGCCGTTGGCAGACTAGAATACAAATAGCAGGGGACAGTTTCACATGTAAATGAAAGTTCAGTTTCCTCATAACTCAAAGAAAAGACTGTATTTGAATATTCTTGAAACTATAATGCTGTTTATATACGTACCTTAGTTATAATTACCTTTTTTCATGTTTAACCAATGACATATGCTATTGGGAATTATAGTGACCAGTTGGGCCTTTCCAGGCTTTTACTGACCGTTCAAGTAATTGGGTAAAATTATCAATGCAAGTGAAAGCTTAATGGTTATTGAAGGCAAATGAAGAAGAAAAGGAAGCACAAAAGAAATGCCGAAGAAGAAACAGTGCTTTGAAAAGCAGTGCCCTGCTGAGTGACTATAGGCCAGTTAAGGTAGGAAAACTACAGGCTTCAGTGGGAGGAGACTGGTGAGAAGGCTCACAGCAGCCATGAGCTTAATGGCCACCATCTTTTATGTCCTCTTTCTGTTGTCTGTTCCAAGTCAGCTCATCATAAACGCCCTTGTTCTTGTGCCTGAAGATCTGTATTGGCTACAGGGCTTCTCTTGATCTTCTCATGCCAGAAGAATTGAAGACAGCACCCCCTGATTGGTGTTAGATGCAGGGGTTGGCTTGATTCCATGATGATGTCGTGCCAGAAGAATTGAAGGTCGCATTTTCTGTGATTATCAGGTCTCTGAAATTGACAGGTCACCCACAATTACCCAGGTGCTTTGCCATGCATTGATCTCCTGCTTCATATAGCTAATGTCTGCTTATGCTTTCCTTAACAAATTTTGGCACCTGTCATGAGGCAGATGCTAGGGCAGGCTACTGGGATATCTAACAGGATCACTGCTCTCAAATGGCTAGACACGAAGCTATTTGTTTTTTAATGTGAATATTTGTCATCAATGCTTAAGTTATATAGCCATACTAAAAAGAACCAACCAAAAATCTAAGAATACTAGGCTTTTGCATGTGATCTTTCTATATGCTGACCTGTAGGTTATGCAGTCTTTATGCTAAAGAGATTAAAGAAGAGTGGACTTGGGAGATGGTCTCCCGCAGAAAATATTTCTGGAGGAGGGTCCTTAGCAACACTCAGTTTGGGTCACTGCACCTCTAATACATTTAGAGTATCAGAAGACATGCTTATTGCTTTCTGAAATATAGATTTAGTTTTTTGACTCTAACTACAACCCATTGAAGTGGACACTGTGACCCTCTGCCAGAACTCCCCTGCAGGACTTGTTCTTCTACCTCCTTGGAGTGTCACAAAGTACCACAGATGTGTGGTTTAACAAACTTTCAAGAGTTTGTCCTCACAGTTTGTAGGTAAGAAATACAAAACCATCATGCAGGCAGAGCCATGTTCCTTCCAAAACCTTGGGAGGAGGATGTATCCTGCCTCATTCAGCTTTTGATAACCCAAGAGTTTCTTGGTTTGTGGCAGAATAACTCTAATCTCTGCCTTCTATTTAACATAGCCATCTCTCTTTTGTGTCTGTTTCTGTATCTGTGTCCACATGTTTCCTTGTGTCATAAATGTACCAGTCATGATGAGTTAAGGACCATGCTGATTCAGTAGAGCCTTGCTGTAATTTGATTACATTTGCAAAGCCCCTGTTTCTAAACTAGATTACACTTACAGGTAAAGAAGCTTAGGATTTGTCTGTATTTTTTGTTGGTGGGAGGAGAACTCAGTCTATAGCATCCAATCATCTATTTTTATATACCTATTGACAAGACACGCTTGTGGCAGTTTTAGTAATGCTTCAGGAAGATTCAGTTTTGTGTAATCAGATTCTTCTTATTGGAGATACAGTCAAGGGAGAAGACAGTGAGTTTACTCCTAATTTCTGAAGCAGCTGAGAAAGTAATATCCGAATTAAACTTACTAAGCAGAAATTATAAACAAAATTTGTTTTCTCTTCCAAGATAAAAGTGCTATCTTGAGTCCTTTGCAGTTTTGAATTGCACTGGAGACTGTCAATCCACTGATCTTTGAAAGAACATTTGGAGGGAATGTAAATGCCCTTATTGTTGAATAAGTGTTGCAAGGAGCTATTAAATCGTATGGTGCTGTGAATTACGGTATAGACAAACATGTGTCAATGCCAGTAGACTCTCCCTTTCTAAAGTGGCATTTGATATTATAGAGGATGAGTTAGAGCTGCCACCAAAGCAACCACAGCAGAAGCTTCCTCTCTGAGGTAATCGGAGCCCTTGCTTCTTATCCCTCATCTCAGACAATGTGCCAACTGTACTCTGGGATCTTTGCCTAGTGGCAGCAGAGGCCATGACATCTGGCTTCTAGTGCTGTCACGTTCTCTTTCTTCTTTTCTCTTTGCTTTCTCCTCAACAAGAAAGTAAGCATGCAGACATTTACTGGGTGAGGGATGACATAAACCATTGCAAATCAGAATAAATTAGTTAATGAATGAGACCAGCTGACCTGGCAACCAAAGCGTACTATTGTATATTAGACGAAGTCTTCTATCATGAGAAGCAAAGTTGTGTGCTTTGCTTTTATGTTGTTTTGTATTTTGTCAGTTTCTTAGAGCATTTCATGGTGCTTTCTGTGAAAATGAAAATTATTTTATAAGAACTGAATAGGAAACATAAAGGAAGAACTTCTAAATCTGAAGTCTCCCAAGATAAATATAATGAAATGCATTGAACTTTGATATCTAGAGCTGAGTATAAATTGTTGATATGGTTTTGTCATGGTTTACAGTGGTTACTAATAATGGTGAAATACACAAGAAGTTGGCCTTTAGTTGTGTTACATAGTTGGTTGTAAAATTTAGATAATCTTCTGATATTTCAAGAAAATATGTATAGTACAGATCAGAGCTGATGATATAAACTGACAATTTAGGACTGTAGTTTGGTGCAATTTTTTTTAGAGAAAAAAGGCATTTCAACAGAAATAACCAGCTCATAGTACATAGATATTTAGTCTGAGCTGCATTTTGAATACCTCAAGTGTAAAAGAATGAAAAACATATGAATTACATCTTCCTTCAAATATTCAAGTTTTTTTTTAAAAAATGTGCCTGACAAAGTGACTGAGTACATGTCAAGTGACTGACGCAAATTCTGGTTGATTTAGCTGTTTCAAGTGGATTTCATGCTTCTATTTGTGGAGTTTGTTGTCTGTCATTTATTAAACTAAAAAATGGTTTCTATTTTACTACAAATATCATTTTATGACAATTAAATGCACCCAAATCTCTCTTTTTTTCATTCCTTTCAGTGCTATACATAACAAAATCTAGCAGGAATGAGAATATCTCATTCAAAATATTAGGGTTTTAACTGATACATTGGCTCTATTGCTAAGTTTGTCAGTTTCTTATCTTCATCAATGTTCACTTTGATGGTCCTTGCCAATAATTCTAGTATCACTCCAGGTACTTGTCTGAGTGACATCTGTGCTTGCAAACGTTTTAGGAACATCTTTGAACTTCTTCTGGTTTGAAAAGCGTTCTTTAGTTTATTACTGAAATACTTCCTAAAATATTATTTCCTGAAATAAAAAATTTTTTTCTAAATCTACTTCCATGACATTTTAATGGATAGTAACAAAATTGCACTAGAGTTAAAGATGTGTGAGACCTGTGGTTCTTTTCATTATTCAAATCTATTCATTCATAGTCTTGGGATCTATGAAGCAATGTAAGACAAAGTAATACCTTTCTGGTTGCTCAAGCATCCCATGAATTGGCTCCTGATGATGACGGCTGGGGTGACAGCTACACTGTGCCTAAAGACAACAAGCATTGAAGTGCCTAAATTTTGATTATTAGCAAATTTCTGGGACCCCATCAAAGGGTTAGATTTGGGCTCTGAGTGTGAAGAAAGCAGAATGCTTATGTTCTTAGAATACTAGGCTGTGGAGGAATGGAAAATCTTTTACTGAAAATGTCCAAGGAAGATTAATCATGGGAGAGCTTATTATTAAAGTTGAAGGTACCCAGAAATTTCTGAGGCCAGGCCATGTGGTTTCTCTGAAAGTCACTGATCCAGTTAGGCAAAGGCACTTTGGTCAATGTAAATATTAAGTCCTAAGAGGAGATAAATCTATTCCTATGTTTTAAATGGGCGGAGTTTCTGCAAATGATCTAGGTTGTTAATCAGATATCGTCATTTTTATATGAGCAGTATTTCCATAAGAAATAAATACTTATCTGGACCTATCAGGCAACATTCTCCTACTTTTCTGAAACAAGAATTTATCTGAATTACTTTCTACATTTAATATGAATAAAGGATAAATAAAACTTCTTTCAAAATAACTGGCCTTTTTTCTGATGAAACATGTACAGTGCTAAATCTCTACAGAATCTTAGGCAATATTTATATGATTAATATAGACATATGTATTAATTTACTTAAAGGAATAATAAAAAGATTTCATTCAGTTGATAAGAATAATAGAGTCTGAAATACAAAGATGATGACATTTATTAAAACATCAAGCTTACTACTTATTCTCAACATGTGCAGTTGATGAATATCATGCTTACACGAAATGATAAGATTTCAAGTCCTGTGGGTCAGTTACTGATTCTGCCAATTACCTGTTAATAGTCCTAATCCTAGGCATTTGAACCTTCCAAAATTTTCCAAAATCTTTTTGTAGGATATAGTATTTCATAAGATGGAAAATGTAGACAGAAATGAAACTATATGTTGGACCACTGTGAGAAACAAGTAAAAATGTTTGTGAAGAATGTAGTGAATTTTATTACGGCATTAAAAGTTATTTACTTATCACTTTAAAAATTCAGACTAATCCTTTCAATGTGCTTAGTCTACTTCTGAACTACTTAGCATTGTCCATATGATATTAATACTGTATTTTGTTATATAAGTGAATGAATATTTTTATATTTAAATTTATTAAAAATTATCAAAGACAGCTAACCAGAAAAGTCATTATTATTTATCTTATACAAAAATAACCATCAATAATCAGGTTGACATTTGTTTTTCTTCATCTTTTTTTAATTACATTGACATTTGTTTTTTATTACATCACTTGTAAATATAAAACCTATAGAGTCAACATTTGGCTGAAAGTCAGTTTCGTTTCCAGCTTGGATATCCATTAAGCTATGTTTTAGGACCATTGGAAGATGCAATTTGGTACCAAGTGGAAGCAGAGAGCAGAGGGAGTGCACAGATACCATAGGAGGAAGAGAGCCTTGTGTAGGACGAGTTGTGTTTCCAGCCTAAGAGACCCCTTAAGAGCAATGTGGAGCATGTTAATGAGCCCAGTGTCTGGGCCCAGCACCCCTAGTTAGGAGGGAGTCTCAGCTCTCTCTTGGACCTCCCTCCAGTTCTGTGCTGGGTCTCCGGAGAGCTGGTTCTGGGCTGCTCTGTCCCTGCTCTTCTATCTGCCCTCCTATCTGCTCTCAGCACTTAAGCTGGTCTTCTTGGCCTCATCCATGTCCTTCCCAGCTGCCGCCGCTGACCACCCCCAGACTCATACCTCTGGGCGTCTCTCCCGCTTCTCACGATTCACATGCTGTAAGAAGTCCCGCAACAGGACCAGCCCTTTAACTGCACAGTTCCCTCTTTGTCAGAATGGACAAGAACTCTGGGTAGGGAAGGCAGGAAGGACTCTTATGTGGTATCAATTTGAGGTAGGAGGTTCTACTGTTCTTGGACCCATTGCTTTCTCGGACTTGAATGTCTACTTGGAAAGACTTCATTTCCATCTCTATGGTCAGATGTTTTGTTTCATTTTGATTTTTGTTTGTGCATTGCTTGAAATTTCTGTTGATCTTTGTATCCCATTATCTTGACAAGCCCATGGATACAAGACCAGGTATTTAACAATAACTAGATACTTATTATGAATTATAAACAATAATAGATTTAGAAGAGAAATTTCTATATAAAGGAAAGGCCATTTCAGCCATGAGCATTAGGTTCTAATGCATCCACAATTATGACTAAAGTTGCACCCCATCAGCAAAGGAGGATTTTGAGTTTGATGTCACAGCGAGAGGGCTCCAAGATGAACTGGAATCAAGACCCCACAGATCATCCCACACACCTTCATGAATGGCAAATTCTAAAATAACGTGCTACATACATATTGTATATTTTTATCTACATCTAAATAATTGTTTAAATGAAAGATGTAGTAAAATTTTGGTGTCCCGCATTTTGTCATCTGCAATGTCACCCTTTAATGCCTTTACAAAGTTAAGGGAAATATGAGTTTTTTTTTTAAACAAAAATCTAGTGCTTGATCTGGGCACTAGTTAAGTTAGCAACTATGTTGCATTAACAAGACTTTTTCATTTGGTGTGCTTTATTTAATATCAGAATACTATGAAAATACAAATATTTCTTTTTTTTATCTTTTTGAGACAGGGTCTCACTATGCAGTTTGAGCTGACCTTGAACTCACTATGTATCCCAGGCTGGTCTCAAACATAAAACAAGCCTCCTGCCTCAGCCTCCTGAGTGCTGGGATTATAAGCGTGGGCCACCACGCCCATCTGAAAATACAAATATTCTTGAAAATAACATGGACCAACTAAAATTCATGGATGGCAGAATGTACAACAGTGGCCATCAGGAGACTGTTAAGGGACACAGGATGTCTCAGAAGTTGCTAAACTTTGTAGTTACGATCATTGAGTGAAAAAAAATCTTTGAGGCCATTATCAGAAAGTAACTGTTTTTAACCTGTAAGACACTTCTGATGATTTAAAAAAACATAGTAAAGCTGGGTGTGGTGGTGGATTGCCTGTAACCCTAGTACTCCGGGAGGCTGAGGCAGAAGGGTCACAAGTTCAAGCCTTGGCAATTCAGGAAACTCTTGTGTCGACACAGAATATTAAAAAAAAGCTCAGTATAAAGACTCTAGGTTCAAAACAAAACAAGAACAAAAATGAAAACAAACTACCTTTTATCCATAAAATTAAAAAATTGCTGTTTAACAGACAAAAACAAAAACAAAAACCAAACTCAATGACACACTGAGAAATTGGACACTGTCCTAGAATATGATATATTATTTAATCTACCTTTCCAGTCCTATTTTATTTTTCTAGAATTCTGTAAATATTATGTCTCTTCCATTGTACCTTAATTTTCAATGCTGTTGTTAGTGACCACAAAACAGAAGATCAAACAAACCAAAAAAAAAAAAAGAAGAAGAAGAAAGAAAATACTTTCATCCTCTCTGGGTAACATATAATTGAAATTAGCTGAAAAAAAATGCAAAAAGGAAAACCAGAAGAATTTGTAAAGTTTGTAGCTAATTAAAACCAATAAAATATAAGCCTGATGAAACAGCATCCCACCAGATATACTGAGGTGGACGAGCTTTACGTGTGTGAGGATGTGTGTGTAGTGTACCACTCTCGCCTTGTCCAGTAAGTCCATGCTCCAACTCCATCCTCTAGGATATTATAGAACGTAGCATAACTTTGTCATTGTCTCACTGCTATATTTTGTGACACTAGTAAAAGGCCATTGTGTCTCTGGCTTTTAAGTAGATCATTGCATAAATAGTAACTAAAAATCTACAGAGGAAGTTTTGGTGCCAGGTACTAGCTGTATTATTTTGAAGAAAATATTTTACTTTCTTAGATCTCCATGTCGGTTTCAATTAAGTAGGAAGATGGTGCTGCATAGGCTTTAATGCTCACCTGTGATTTTTATCAGGGGAAAAGTGCACTACCTTTTATTCTAATAAAGTGAATAGCATTCATATTGTTTTAGTGTTTTGTCAGTGGATTAACAACAACAAGAATACATAGAATGGAAGTATTTTAAATGGAGTGTCAAGCAGTTGAAAACTTTTCATCTTCTGTGGTCTATTATAGTATAACAGAAATTTTGTTTTAATTTTTAAGGTCATGGAACTACAAGCTATGAATGTATTTCTGGTTAGAAAATTTTGTATTTCATCAGAGCACTGTTCTCTTAGCCTATTGGTTTCTGTGCCTTTGAATCATGAAATGTGTGATGACTGCATTGACATAGGTATGATTAGGAAGACACCCACCATTATAATATCCATTTAAATTCCACTGGACACATCCATTATTGAAGATTCAGAAAAGTAAGTGTTAAAATTAAATGTTTTCCATTTGAGATACATGTGCAATCACATGCAGTAGGAAACGTTACAGGGAGATCCTGTGTGTATTTCCCTTGGTTTTCTTCAACAGTGCTTTCTTGCGTGACTACTGCACAGGATCACATCAGGACGCTGAGATTCGTAGTCGAGGTACAGAACATATCCACAGCAATAGGATCCTTCACGGTGCCCTTTCATAGCCAGACACACCTTCCTCCCATCCCCACTTCCTCTAACACTCTCCACAAAGCCTGAAGACCTGTATACTATTCTCTATTTCCATGATTTTGTCACTTAAAGAATGTTTTATAAATGGAATTGAAGGATTATATATACATATATTTTCTCACTCAGGGTAACACTCTGGGTAACATCCAGGCTATTGCACATATCTGTAGCTTGTTTCTTTGTTTTGATGAGTAGCAGTCTAAAAAATGAATATACCAGTTATTTCAACTGCTTTTTGAAGGACACCTGGTTGTTTTCAGTTTGTGGCTATTATTAAGGAAGATGGCGTAGGTATTTGTGTACATGATTCTGTGGTAAGTGCCCATGAGTTCAGTTGCAGGGTGCATGATTCTCGCATGCTGAGCTTTTTAGAAACTGTTAAACTGTCTTCCATCGGGGTGGGCTGCTTTACTTTACCACTAGCAAAGTCTGAATGGCCCAGTTTCTTCATATCTTCCCCAGAATTTGGTGTGGTCAAGTTTTGTTTTATTTTAACTGATAGGTAATTATATCACATTATGGAAATAATTTGCATCATCTTAAGGGAAACATTTGAGCATATTTTCATATGATTATTTGCCAGTAAAATGATATGTCTTTGGCCCATTTTCTAATTGGATTTGTAATTTTTTTTTACTGTTGAGTTTTAGAGGTTCTTCTTCTTCTTTTTTTAATATTCTAGGTACAGAGTCATTCATCAGATATGACTTGAAAATATTTTTTCCCAAGATATAGTTAGTTTGTCCCTGTCTTAACAGGGTATTTTATAGAATAAAATCTTTTAATTCTGATGAAGTACAGCTTCTCAGTTTTCCTCCTTGATTTTGAATCATGCTTTTGGTGTCAAGTATTGTCTTGACTTAGCTCTAGGCCTTTTTCTGAAACTTCTGTAGTTTTATGCTATTTTATTCCTTTCAAACTATCTGCCTTTTACTTGGTCTTCTTGCTTATTGCACAGGCTAGAACTATATTGAATAACAACAAAACTGACCTTTCATTATTCCTATCTTAGAAGGAAAGAAAACTTTTAGTTTTTCATCATTCAGCATAATATTAACTGTAGAGTTTTAGTACATTATCAATTCTAGAAAATTTCCTTCTGTTCCTAGTATTCTTTGAATTTTTTCATGAATAAGTATAGAATTTTTTCAAATGGTTTCTCTGCATTGATTGGTATAGCCATGTGATTTTTCTTTAGTCTTTTAAAGTAAATTAGTACATTTCTTGATTTTCAATGATTGACCTAGTATTATATTCCAAAATAAGACCTACTTGGTCATAGGGTATAATTTTTTTTTTGTATACTGCAGGATTCTGTATTTTTCTTAGTGATTTTCCGTGACTATTCATGAAGAAAGCTTCCCCAAAGCTTTCATTTTGGGATGTTATCATTATTTGGTTTTGCGATTATAGAGGGTCTTGGTACATGTTAGCACTATAACAAAATACTTTCTACTGGTTAACTAGTAAGAGAAATTTAATACTCACAATTCCAGAGACTGGAATCCTATGACCAGGATGCCAGAAGTACCTATTGGGGTCACTTCCTCACAGATGGGACCTCATCAATGGAATAGAATATGCTATGTTCTAGCATAGTGGAAGAGGTAATCAAGCCCCCTAAGGCCTCTTATAATGGTATTGGGCTCCACGTCAGTGACCTAATTACCTCCAAAAAGGCCTCACTTCCTAATACATTCATCACCTTGGGGATTAGGATTTTGACATATACATTTTCAGGAGATACATATTTCAAATCATAGGATAGGGAAAGACAAAATTGTAAAACAAAGCATCAATCTGTTCAAATTATCTATTTCATCCTGGGTGAAGAAATTTTAATTGCATGCCATGTGAGTTGTTTGGGGTGCAGGTAAGCACATATATTTAGGGGCTTAATACATTTGTAGGAAATGGACAGGGCAGAGGAGGCCTCTTGGAGGAGGTGGTCTACAACACACACGAGAGTTAATCAGCCCAACTAAGAGGAGCATAAGAAGTTCAGTGTTTAGTCAAAGAAACTGTTAGCAAGGGAAGATGTGTTTGTTGGCAGATACACATTGTGTATTGTGTGTAGAGGTGGGAAAGGTAGGGAAGATGAGGATCCTGACTAGAACAAAATGGTGAGAGGTAAAACTGAGGTATAAATAAAGATTTAATGTTGAGAAATTTGATATGATCTGCTAAGGAACTTGAACCATGGAATAAAATGGTGGGGAATCAGTCCTCTATGTCATGCCCAGAAGATACAAAATGATAGGCAATAGAAATGCCATTGATAGGCAATGGAATTTACATTTATAGTTCTGCTTGAATAATCATAATTTTTTTCTTTCTTATGCATTTGGTTGTTGAAATTCCCAGTGCATCAGCCTCTAACTGTTGCTCCTTGAAACAAGCTCTGTATGAAATTGGTTTGTCATTGGTTGGACACAATAAGACACTCAGATGCAAAGATAATAACATAAGAAATCATTATTTGTGTGATCTTGCCTGTGTCTGAATTTCTATTAGACCACTCACTAAATTGCCTTTTCCTGGGCTGAGGATTTAGCTCAGTGGCATAAGCACCTGCTTGGCAAGTGCAAGGTCATGAGTTCGATCCCCAATACCAAAAAACAAAGTGAAACAAAAAGATTAGTTAAATTGACTTTTCCCAACATTCACAACAAAAGTTGTGAAGGAAAAAGAATCATTTTTAGGGAATCACAGATCATCTACCACATGATTCTAGGAGAGAGAGAGGGAGAGAAAGAGAGACAATCAACATTTCCCCTAAGAATAACAAGCCAAGTGCTATTTTGCTTTTATCCTAGATAAAAACAATGAAATTTCAAGCAGCAATATTACTTCTCTTACGTTCCTTGCTCTTTTAAGATCCAAATCTTCAAGATTCAACTGAATTTTCATTGAAACTCATTGCAGTCCCTTCTGCAGCTGTGGTCTCAAAACACCATTTCTGCATTTGTTATAGCCCATGGAATAATTGTACAGAGAAACCACAGAGTCAATCAGACTCAAAATGCCCCAAATCCTTCCTGCTCTGGAGTTTTCCATCTTCAGATCAAAGCGTTTCATGCCCGTCAGCAACTTTTTAATGCATTTGCTCCTGGCGCGTACCATTTCCATTTAAAGGCTCTCCTTGGCTGCCTTCTCTGATGCAGTTGTCTGCCTGCCAAGAAAGCAACACAAATGCAGCAGTTACAGAACGGCTCTGGGTCCTCTGTTTAGAGGTCTCAATGTTACAATGGACAGATTCACTTTTTGAAAAACTGCTGTTCTTTGCACTCAGGCAAAGGAATCTGTCTTCGGCATGGGCAACCTGTGAAACAGAAACAAATAAAGAGACTTAAAATGTCATTTAGAAAGATCATTGAATATACGATGGAAGCAATGACTGGGACTATCAAAATAATGTCATGTCCTTCGCAGAGAATTGAAAAGTACAGTAGTGTTTGTTCTAATTTAAATGTATGCAGTGGAGTTGAAAAAAAACTTGGAAAAATTCTGTCCTAGCATCACTTTTTTAAAAAGTGAGTTGATTTGGATAGTCTTGATTGGAGAAATAATATATGTAAAAGTATATCTGAAAAAGAAAAACCCAGATTTCCAAGGGCAATAATCTTGGTTTAGAGAAAGTTAATACTCATGAGTTATGGGAAGGCAACCAGAGCCAAAACATCACTTTTCTTTGCTCAAAGTATTCTACTCTTTGCTTAGAACCAGGCCTAGAATCAATATTACTTGAAGGAGAGTAGCAAGCACATTATTGAAGCTTTATGATCTCAAGACAATAAACTCAGGGATTATATTTTTATTGATATGTCTGATGTTCATACTTGGCCATAAACTAAGCTATTTTTCGAAAGCTGCTTTTTTTTCTTTCTGTTTTCTCAAACTGTAGTACTGGTAGTTCTCGTCTCAGGATTTTTAGCTTTATGATAGCTAAAAGTGATACACATTCAGCAGAATTTACACTCTGAATTTGCTCTCTCTGGTTGGCAGTGTTGTGTAAAGTACTCTGTCCCTGACCTGAGCTAGGCCGCAGCAGTTGTCCCCGGCTCTGTCACCCACATGATCCCCATAGCAATGCATTGTACCATGTGCTGCACGCCTAATGCGGGGGCATCCTATACTGAAGATATAAATTGAAATGGATTTCATAAATTAAATAGAACAGCATTTATTAAATTCATTTTTGTTTTACAATTTCCAATTCACAGTGAGTTTATAAAACTGAAACTCCATTATAAGTCAAGGAGCATCTGTGTTTCTACTTTTAAAAATGTGGTTCAGAGCTGGGTGTGGTGGCCCATGCCTGTAATCCTACTATTTGGGAGGCTGAGGCAGGAGGATCACTGTGAGTTCGAAGATAGCCTAGGCTACCTAGTGAGTTTAAAACCAATCTGAACTATGCAGCCAGACCCTATCTCAAAAAACAAGCAAACAAGCAAACAAACAAAAATGTGGTTCAGTAAATTTGGCTTAGCTATTTTTATTTCTGTATTTATTTTAAAGCAGTTCCCCACAGTTCAGATCCAATATTTGGTTAATATTGAGTAAACTGGCTAATTTATTCATTGACTATCCATCCTATCCCACACAATACTTGTCACTACAAAAAGTGGAAATAACTTTCCCAGGTCTTCTTTTTCCATTTGGTGGATTAAACATCTAGATTTTTTTTTTTCATTTTTTTGTATCCTTTTAGGAGGAAAGCTGCAGTTCCTGAAATGATAGGCAAATCTGGAGGTTGATATTCCAGTTTCCACTTTTGGAGGGATGATTTTGTGAGGAAGAAAGGAAGAGGTGATTTGGAAGGAGGCAAAGGCAGGGAGGCAGCCCAGAGTGAAAGGGAGGGGGCCCTCTCGACTCTAAATACAGAGCTTCCAGGAAAAGAAACAGCCTGGAATTTGTTTATCATTCTGTTTCAACCAGCAAGGAAAAAAATAATGCACTCATGGGACTCCTTTTGAAGCTTGCAGTGTTCTCATAGAATTACATGTTCTGTTTGCTGGAGTTACAAGCCTATAAACAAGAAGCACAGGTCTGCAGATAAATGCTTAAAATCATCAAGCGTTAATCTCAGCAATAGGTGAGAAGGATATACTCCCCAACTAAGTACTGACTAGCCAAAAATGTGTGTATGCATGTTTAGCAATTAGTGGAGGCATCAATAGGAAACATACTATTTAATTAGTCATATGGTTTATTTCACTGGGATGGGAGCTGCATATCTTTCCCACTCTGCATGGTTTTTAGGACTTCACAGGTGTATATGTATATATATCATCCATATTCTTTAGGCTGCTTGATCATGAAAGAAAGACTTAGCATGATAGCCATTTCATATTTTGTTATGTTGCTAGAAAAGTAAAACAAATGTAACAGTGTGATTTCCATTCTTTGCAGAGCAAGAAAAAAGGAACTTCATTTCAAATGTGTAAAATGTACTTTTTGATTATTTTATACATGGATAAAATGTTAAATTATGCAAATTGTTATATTCTTGACATACATTTCTAAAATGTTTTTTGCAATTTTTAAATTTTATTTTAAAGAAGGTAAAATTAAACATAACAGAACAAAACACATCATAAGAAAACAATTTAAGAAACAGATTTCAAAGCAAGACCACCAGAGATCTTCATTGTCTATCATATTGTCTCTTGTTTTCTTCCAAATAGTTGTTCATATCTTCACACACAGTGAATTCATACCAAACAAAGTAGTGTTAAACTGATCAGAACAGGATGATGAAGGTATTTTAGGTCTTCAAGACTAGACAATAGGGAAGTCAGCAATGGCTACCATAATGTCTTTCATTCTCTTCAAAATAGCTGTCCATACCTTTATGTATATTGAAATTAAACAAAAGAAAATAGACTAATATCACTCTGAATAGAGAATAATAGTATTGCTAGATTTTATATCATGATGCTACAGAATTAGCACTGGGTACCTTAGTGTCTCTTTTTCTTCAAAGTATCTGTTCATTGCATCATGCATTATATAATCAATTCTTGTAAACTCTTTTAGAAGTTCACGCATGAGTGAGTCTCTACATGTATACCTATCCTTTCTGTACTAGAGGGAAAAACAAATCAAAGCAAGACAAAACAAAACAAATTCCTAGAAAAACACAAAACGAAAAAGACATATGAAACCACAACACTAGGTGACCTACAGTAGTTACTATGATGTCTCTTGTTATTTTCAATAGAATTGTCTATATCATCAGGCATAGTATAATTGAACATAGCAGTACATAGCAATATTAATAAAAACAAAACATTGCAGACATTATAAGACTTCAAAAGCAGTTAATAATCAAACTGGAGTGGGTATCCTATTGAATCTTGTCATCTTCAGTGTAGTTGCCTGTACTCTCAGACTTGATACTATCAAGCATACCAGATTCGAATAAAATCAGTCAAGACAAAACAGTGATCTAACAAACCAGATTCGAAGAAGATCAGTCATAGTAAGACAGTGTAAGTAATATAGGGCTTAGTTTAAGTTAATAGGAAATTAAGGATAGTTACCATAGTATATCCTGCTATTTGGGGGATAGCTGTCTGTGCCCTCAAATCTAGTACAAGTAGACAGACTGGACCAGAATGAAATCAAACTAAACAGAGTGATAAGAATAATGTAGATTTTAAATCCTGATAAACTATTAACAATGTCCTCTGCCTTCCTTTTTTTTTTTTTTTTAGACAATTCCTCCCTTTCACTTTCACAGCGTGCTTTGTACATTTTGGGTCCCAATAACTCCTTTAGTTTTTAGACTAGGGGGGCAACCCGCTATCTACTTAAGTGCTTCTGAACCTTTGTACCCCTGAGCTTGATCTTGAGC
>PVJX010009224.1:0-61916 GCA_004027295.1 Dolichotis patagonum
TACAATGGAGTACTACTCAGCTATAAAGAATGATCACATCGAGATATTTATAAATAAATGGACACGACTTGAGACCATTCTCTTAAGTGAAATAAACCAAACTCACAAGGGTAAATACCATATAATCTCCCTAATATGAGATTTGATAAGAGTATATAAGACTTTATGGTAAGCGTGAGGCCCCATCTCATAGCTTCAAAGTCTTTCAAAGTTTTAAATCATCAGTTGGAATAGTGTTATCCTGTTTTGTTTGACTATATCATACGTGATGATATGAACAGCTGTTTTGAAGAAAACATTATGACAGCTATTGCTGATTTCATACTATCCTTCTTAGAAGTCCTACCATGCTTTTTTTGTTCTACTACCGTTGGTTCTATCTACCACATTGTGTCTTATTGGAATTTGAATATGTGTGATAGTTCAAACAAATTTTTTTCTTTTCTATCAAAAATGAGATATTATAGTACCCATTGATCATTTTCTGTTATTTGGTTCAGAAAGCCCTGTAATTCTTTCACTCTATGCATGGCTTTATACTATTATGTTATGTTTGATATTATTGTATTTGAAACTATGCTCAACTATAGCAGAGTAAGAGATATGGTGTTAGCTACTGTTGCTGTCCAGTTGACTTAATGTAAAGTACTGTGTTGCCTATGTTGTCCTCTTCTGATCTGCTCTGTCCTACCCCCTTTTGTTTTATTCTCTTTCAAATAAAAAAATAGATATTTTATAAACTCTTCTTGTGTTTTTCAATCTATAGGAGGAAGCTGTTTCATATAAATTTTAGTAGGAAAAATGCTTTACAACTGTTTCAAAAAGTCTGCCTGCATACACTATAAATATAGATGTAGGAGCTTGCAAGGTAAGAAAGGGAAATCTGAATTACAATCACTCCCACCACCTGTGTCCAATGGCTGCCATATTGGTTAGCGAGCTTTATTTAAGTCTAGGAGTAGCAGTCTTTTCTATGAAACTCCTTCGTAGGTTTTGCAGAACTTTGAAAATGATTTTTCTTTCTCAAATCACAGTAGCAAAACAATATGTTCCTGGAATATAGGCTACAAGATTACTTTTTTGTTTCCTGTATAATTAGAAGAGATTGATCATGTAATTAGACAAATATTGACTGAGACATTATCAACATAAATACAATAAAATATTAGACTCGACTGAGAGAGAAATTATTCACCTGATCTTGGATATGTTTCTGCAATTTGCATTTGTCTATACTTCAATTTACTGGCTTATCAAATTGAATAATCAATCATATACACGCAATTCAGTGCTCAACTCTATTACCTGCTTTTATTATATATGGAGAAAGAGTAAATTTGATAGATAATTTGTGTTGTCTTTGTTCTGTAGTTGCCACTCATCTGAAATTTTTCATTTCTCTCTGTTCCTTTGTAGATTAATCCTGTCTTCCAGCCAATTTCAGCCTTGAGAATCACTGTTTAAGAGAATACAATGTCAGACATACTTGTAATGTTATACATTTTTACAGTTACATTAAAAATTAAAATATTCACTTAAATAAAATATATTATTTAAATTAACATGCTCCAAGTATTTCACCAAGTAATCAATTTAAAAAGTAATGCGATCTATAGTTATTTCTTGTCTTAAGTCTTGCATATATTATACTTAAAACATGTCTTAAGTGAGACTGGTTAGTCACAGGTTTCTAATGGCCACAATATTACTTACTGCAGCTCTAAAAACTGTGTTTTTGCTGTTTTCTTCTCCATTATTTCCTCGCAATTCTATTTAAAACTTTCAGTTACACAGCTCCACTCTTCCATGAAATGCTCTAAAGATGTATCTTTACATAGGTGGAAATACAAAATATGAGGTTAAAAAAAGTGTATGCATGTTATTCCAAAAAAAACAGTTTCACAAGGTGATACTCCCTGCTTCTGAGATTATGTCGTTTATTAGATGTGCCATCAAGTCTCATGTCCATAATTCTTTCAAAGACAATTTTCACCTTTGTCTTCTAATGACTTTCTTCTCACCATTTGAGAAACCCTTGTCTGTAGGAGCAAGATGTGCACAAGATACATCACTTAAGTTGTCAATCAGAAGGCTGCTTTGCTTCTGAGTTCCTAAAAGGGGGCGTGTCTTATTCTAAGGTCACACTCGCAAAGCACTCTGGTCCCACCAAATTGTCTGGAATGAGTAGAAGTACCTTAAGTATGGCTACTTTGAAAGTTATAAAACCAGTGTCACATTTAAATTCATACTTTATTTTAACTGCCCAATACAATCCTTAAAAATATACACACATGCTTCCATACAACCTCATACACACACATACACCCAAACACACATACACACGCACACACACACACACACACCTACCTGCCTTGCAAAGACAAACACACCTTTCAATTTATTTCAATTTGCATTCATTTGATTTCCTATTTACCTTACAATTTACATGGCTGCGAAAAGACTAGGTACATCACCCTCAGTATATACCTTTTAATTTTGACTTCTCAGGTAAACTGAGACAAATGACACCTATCTAACAAGGGTAATCCCCTCAACCAAACAAAAGTCAGGTTTAAACTATAAAGTTTGCATTTTGCTTTGATGAACAGTTTTTCTCCCAGCATCTGTTACTTACGTATTGTGATCCTACTTTATAGGTTAGTGGGAGAATTGAAAGAAAGAACTTTAAGTGTTTAGTATTGAGACTAGTATGTAGAAAATATTAAGTAAATCTTAGCTAATATGTGAGGAAGATGATAAGAATTAAATAGTGTTTGCTTTGATCAATTTACAGTCAAAATCTACTGTTTTAGCCAGAGTTGCATAGCTATAACAAAATATCCAAGCTAATCAACTTATAAAAAGGAAAGGTTTACTCTGTCTTTTAGGGTTAGAGGATTCAGTCCATGGCCAGGGGTTCCCATTGTTTGGGGGCCTATGGTAAGGCAGTATATTAAGGAAGTAAGTGCATGGTGGAGCAAGCTGTTCTCTCATGGTAGTTAGAAGTAAAAAAGTGATAAAGAGAGGCCAGCACCCAATTCTCCTTAGAAGTTCACATTATCTGATGACCCAGAAGGTCATAGCACTTGACATTTCCACCAGGTCCCACGAGCATCACAGGTGGGGGGCTGATCCTTTAATACACGATCCTTCGTAGGTCATTGATCCAAATGACAGCACCTGTCTTACTACACGTTTCATAAAGTATATGATAAAAGGAAAGAATTCATAAGTCCACGCTTTTGTATTATCTCTTCATTCAGCATTTTTGGCAATAAAAATTTTATTCCTCCTGAGCAGTCTCAGGTATGAAAGAGTCAATATTAATATTAAATTTAATGTTAAGTATCTCATCTCCAAATTTACTTTTTAGTCATTCCTGTATTTTCTATCAATTTATTTGGATTTCAATATAGACAGTTGAAATATACCATTTTAGCTCTGTTAGAGGGACACATAAGCTTATTGGACAAGTATATATTCCAAGATAATTGTACATCTGCACTAACTGTCAATAGACTGTGACAATCTAGGTTCAGCCCTGGGTAGTTGTACAAAACAAATCAAACTTAGGAAAAAAGTTTTGCTCTGCTTCCTTAAACTTTTTATGACTTCATGGGATCTTGTTTCCTTGACCTAATAAAAACAGAATGAAATACAATTAAAAAAAAACCATGTTTGACTAAAAGACAAAGTTTATATTAGAGCAATTTTCTCCATATAGCAAAATAAAAGATTACTATCAGTGTTAATTATTCAATGCTATGAAATTAAATGCAGTTTGTGCAAAGAAGGAATTCAGATTCAACTTTAGAAGTTATAAATTGTTCTATAGGTCTCTGACTCTTGTCCTCTCTATCTTAGTCTCTCTGTCTTTGTCTCTGTTTCTCTGTCACTGTGTCTCTCTACAAGTTTCTTTTTTTAAATGTATACTCTAATCATTCTTAAATAATCTTCTGTAAAAAATAAGTAAATAAACCTCCTGATACATTACATTTGCCTTTATTACTAACCTACTAGTTTCATGTCCTTTACAGCCCTACTTTACTTATTTTTTCTTATTCATGCTTAATCCCCAAGGATAACATTGCATTTTGTATAAAGTCCCCACTGTCATCAAATGAAACTTACCTTGTTTTAGGTCAGATCTTCCTTCTGTTCTCAGGGGTGTTTCACACCCACCAACTACCCACTTCTTGGGAGTGACTTCTTCTGCCCTATATATCATCACTGTCTCTCCTGACCGCATGTAATCAATATCCTTCACATGTTTCTCCCCTCATCCATTTTCAAATTTTAATGATCTTCAAAGATCTACTTCCTGTCCAAACTCTCTGTGAAGAATTTTCTTCTAAAGATTTCCTTTACCACATCTATGGTAATGATACTGAAGTCCACATCCTTAAGACAGACCTGTCTCTCTGGAGTTTCAAGTCTGCATTTCGGCAAAACTCCAGATGTCTGCATTTATAGAGACTACAAATGATTTCCAGTGCAAGACATCTTCCTTCTATTTGATTGCTTCATGTCCTGTGTCCCTTAACTTGGGGTAGTTACCACCTTTTTCCAAATCAGAAATCTAGGAGTCATATTGTTGTGGGAAATTGCCCCAGCCAAGCCAAGCCAAGCCAAATCAAACCAAAAGGAAGACTCTTTGCACTGAGGAGTTAAGAAGGCAGCACTTAATCTTTTCATCAACTGGACTGTTGGATTTCATACCAGCGGATCATTGCAGGGATAATTCCTCCCAAGCAACCGTCCTGAATCAGGAAGGATTAATCTATATAGAAGTTTAATCTATATAGAATTAGAAGTGGGAGGTACAAAGCAAGTGACCAAATGTTATATGATTGGTTACATACACTGAATCATATATTGACAGTTGGGCTGGTTTTGAAATAATAGAAACACTCCAAGAAACAGGGGAGGGGGCTCTTACAGAATGAGCACAGTTAAGGGCATTACCATAACACAGAAATGTTCATGAGAGAGGGCTTTACTGAAGGAGCATGAAACAGCACAGGTGCCTTAAGGTATCCACAGTTACTCTGATTTAGTGCTCAGCTGTAGCTGGGCGGTGGATGCTGTCAGGGTCAGCTGAATTTAGCAGGAACAGCAGAACATCAACTTGGTCAGAGGCCTCTGAATGATCATGAAGTATCTACAAGTTTACCATCCCGTGAGTGTTTCTACATTATAACTGTGCCCCAACAATGTTGATTCTATTTTAGCCAACTGGTCACCACCATTCTGAAAATGTTTCTCCATAAAAACATATCATAAGCTTCTTCTGTCCCATCTGCATTCCTCCTGCTCTTCTTCGGGCTTTTCTCAACTCTCACCTGACCTAATGATTGCTCGAACTTCCTGATTCTTTACTGACACCTTTTGCCACCAAAACATACTCCTTAAATCTATTCTCTTGACAACTGCAGTTTCATTTAAAAATGCACATCATAATAAAAGTAGCTTTAACTTTCTTCCTAAATTTTTAGATGACTCCCAGAATCCGCAAAGTTCAATGCTTTTTGCACTGCATAAGACTTTTTCCTGTTATTTATATTCCCTCTGAGAGAGGGATTCTCCTGTCCTCTACCTTCCTACACTTTGCACATAAGTCGGATGGAACCACTCTTTCCAATTTCCAAATGTTTTCCTACCTGACACTCTGCATGTGAGATGGGCATAACAAGATGCTAAAAATATTTTCAATGTTAAACCAATCTGCAGTTATAATGATTTGTAACCAATAATGAACACTCATTAGGCAACATATATGAGAAGGTATATATGATGTCACCAAACCTGTGGAAACATAGACATGAAGAAATACAATGAAAAAGATATACAAAACAGTTCGTATGCTGGGTGTGTTGGCACATGCCTGTAATTCCAGCAATCAGGAGGCTGAGGTAGGAGGATTATTGAATTGGAGGCCAACCTAGGCTACACAGTGAATTCAAGGCCAGCCTGCACTGTATAGTGAGACCTTGTCTAATAAAGGAAAAGGAAGGAAGGAAGGAAGGAAGGAAGGAAGGAAGGAAGGAAGGAAGGAAGGAAGAAAGGAAGGAGAAGAAGAAAGAAAGAAAGAAGAAAGAAAGAAAGAAAGAAAGAAAGAAAGAAAGAAAGAAAGAAAGAAAGAAAGAAAGAAAAAAGAGTTCACAGATGTGAGACTCAAAACAGCAGGAATGATAAATACTTAAAAGAGTAAAAAACAAGTTGAAAGTAAAGTTGACAGTGTGACATCAGCAAACACACAAAGATCCTTCCTTGTAGAGTGCTGAGAAGACCTACTGACCAGAAAGAGGAAAGCATGCTGGGAAGAAACAAAAATATAATTTGATATTTAAGTGTCGCCAGAAAGCAAAGGGCTTGAAATTTATATGGTTACAGCAATCCTTAAATAAAGTAATGTAATGATTATGATGAATTCTTTAAGGAAAAGAAAGCTGATGGAGATGGAGTTTCATAATAGTGGTGCTGGTGAAAGAACATAACTAGAAAAATAATCACGGAATCCTGAATGGAGTGATTCCGTGAGGCATGAGGATACACAGGCTCTCCATAAAAAGTATGCAGGCAGGAGAGGACCACTCACAGTCACTACAAGACGGAACTACTGGAGAGGGAAAGGAATAAAAGGTAAAGGAAGAAATGTGTGCTAAGTACAGAGCCTTTTTTTTTTTTTACTGCTTCACAATAAACTCTCACAACATTTTATTGTGTAAAACTAAAGCCATCTATCTTATTTTTAAACAACACAGTGGGTTACCTGGTGATTAGTTATACCGTTTCCCTGCTGTTCTTGGTTGGATCTGTAATGAATTTGCAATCACATAGCAGATGAGGTCCCTACGTGGGACCTCTGGGGAAACGGCGATACCTACTGGACACTGGTGCAGCCTTTAGGGTGGATCGGCCTCTCCTCCTCTCTTTACATACCTCCAAGACCTTTTCTCCCACCCACCATCTGTTGGCCCTGTCTCTATAGATGACTTGTCTAGTAGGGTGTCAGACTTCTCAGATGACAGCCTGAGGCTCTTAAAAACACAGAGGCCAATGTTCCCAGACTTTCTTAAGGTTTAGGTCAAGACCTGGTACTGTGTCATTTTCCCTGCCTTTGTGATATCAAATTTTATTTCTTTCATTTGCCAAAATGCTTTCCTGTTACTTGGTCTTCTTATTATGCCAGGGACATGCACAAAATTACTCCCATGGCTTTTGCTGAGGGTCGATTTCTTAAAATGCTCTCTTAACTGCTATCTACTCTTTAAAGTATTAGTTGGGTCAAAGTTAATCACAAAGACCATTCACAGTCACTGTGGATGGGATTACTAATGGTTGTCAATTGCAGGAGACCTCTCTAACTGCTGGTCAGCTTTGGAGTCCGGCTACCACACTGGCACATAACAAAATTTCAATAAATGTTAGACATTAATCCTTCAAAAACTATAAAGAATGGACTATTATCCCATTTGACAGATGAAGAAACTGAGGCTGGAAAATCTTAAACAGCTTGAGTAAAGTTATACAACTAACAATCAGTACCATCGGGCCTGTCAAACTCCAAAAAGTCATAGAGTACATTATACTAATTTGTAGAAATTTTTAAAATGCCAATTGTGATAAAGACAAGGTAAAGGTCAGACCTCTAGCTTGTGACACCTCTCCACACTGTTAATTTAAATTGGGGAAGTGAGGAGAAAGGTAATATTAGAGAAAACATGCTGTAGAGGTGCCACGAGAGTCTTTAGAATAAAGTCTCTTCAAAGACACCATTTTCAGCTGAGCCTTCAGGCAGGAAACTTAGTTTTCATTTTACAAATGATAGTCACAGACCATGAACACCTTTTTAAATGCTATTTTTCAAGTCTGAGAGCAAGCGTTCCAATTATAAAAGAATTGATCTTGTTAAACTTATTCTTAAATTTTTTATTTCCCTCCTTGGCAAATTCAGTTTCCCTTCAAATGCATGAATCATCAAGACATAATGTGAACACGCAGCCACAATGGAAGAGGATGTTACATTATTTGTATGTACCTGATACCATTCAGACAGAGGAGAGTGAACAGGGTCAAATGAAACTCACTTAGCTGCATATCTACATCAACCATAATGGCCATTGTTTTCCTGTCTGTATGGAATTTTACAAAAGGCTTGTTATAATAAAAGAGAATCTTCATCTTCCCTTGCTTATTTTGTCCAAAATGGTGCAAAATCTAAAAACATAGGAAGCTAACATTTATCTGTGCTTACCATAGACCAGGAATTATGCTAGGAGGTTTTGCTTCATCTCAAGCAATTTTCATAGCAATTCTGCTAGAATATATACATGGGTCCATTTCTTAAAGATAAGGGAAAATGAAATTCAGAATCGTTTAAGTGACTAAACCATGTTTAGACAGCTGATCAGAAGTGGCAATTTAAGAATCTGAGTGCAGAACACTCTAACTTCAAGTGCTATCCTCGTTCATTACTCTGAAGCTTTACATTTCATGACCATTGATTATCACAGCCAAGAAACTGAGTATTCATCAACAAGATTTAACTTTAATGTCAAAAATTAGAACTTGTAGAAAGAATCAGAAACCTTACAATTTGGAAGCATTTAAGATATGATGTTTGGGGTTTCGGAACAGAGAATGTAAATTATTTGTTCTCTTTTCTCAGGGAAGGAAATGGAAGCCAAACAAAACCTAGAAACCCTCCCTTGTTTTAGGCTTTTGCTCATGAAGTATTTTGGAATTGTTCTCTTCTTTATCCCCTGCCACTTTAACCCAGAAATTTCTGACTGCACATTTGCCAAGGGGGTTTTACTATGGTAACCTTCAGGCCTACACAAAGAACACAGTCAAAACAAATAGCTCTCTTTAAATGTCATTATGGGGAGTAAAATTCTGTGTGGTGTATTAATGGGCCTCCCACAGCTAAATCCTAGCATACCACTTTGAAAAATGTCCCCTGTGGGTATCACTTAAACCAACAAAAGTGAGGGAATTTGAGAGTTAAGAGAAAACCTGATCTAGCTCTGGTGAAAATTAATAGAAGACAGAAGAGTATGAATAAAGAAGTGAGAAATCATAGAAACAAATTAAATTTGCTTTGTTTTCATCTTTTTTAATGTTATTTTAATGTGGAAGACCTAAAGAGAAAGGCTAGCTTTTAACATGCAATTTCCTTACTTTGAATTTAATAAATCTTTAATGGAAGTAGAAATCCTGCCTTTGGCTTAAGAAACATTAAAAAAAAAAAAAGAAAGAAATATGCATTTCTTTCCCACTTATCAGATAGCATTCATAAAAGATCAGAGTGATGCCCTGATTCTCTCTCTTTATAGATAGATAGATATATAGACAGATAATATTTGAGCAGCATGCTCTGCTTACTTGATAAATATGTTAGTTGCTCATTTTCTAAAGACTTATTAAGGAATAAGCTAATTTCCAAAGCTTATTAGGAAATTAGTTGGCATAGCTAAGAGATCTCTAGAGAAAATTTGACTCATGATATCAGTGTATCTGGAGGATAGGACTCAAGTATGATTACAATGCTCATAAAAATATTTTAAAGCTTTCACTAATTGTTTATTAAACCTACTACTTATTTGCTTATTGTATCTCTTCAAGGCAAAGAAACAAGTTCTTGCTTTTGTCCCCCTGCTTCGAGCCTAAGGCTACAAGCTTGCTTCATCTCTGCTTTGACTCCCTGGGATGGCTATGAAGTTTTACTGCCTCTGCCCTACAGGGAGAAGCACTGACAATGAACATAATCAATACCATGCATGACCAGGATGCTTCGGACACGTAGTCTTCAAGATGCTTCTTCTTTGTTTTAGTCAGATTTCCTTTCTTCCACACTTCTCCCCATCAACTCTGTGTCTGAATAGCTTCCTCAAAACCAAAGCAAAGGAGTAGCACAACTGAATCGTGTGGTACTTGTCTTTGTTTCATTTTGGTGTATTCTCAGAATACCACAGACTGACCTGGTTGCTTTATGGGTCTGGGAACAGGGAGTCCAAAAGCATAGCCCTGGCCTGGTAAAGGTCTTCCCCCTGCATCATCCCAGGGAAGACGGTAGAATGGCAAAAGGGGACAAGAGGACAGAAGTGTGCACAAACAAGCCAAACTCACTTTTTTTTAGTAGATTCCCATGATTAAAAAAAAAAAACTCATTGCCTCAATAACATTAATCCAGTCATATGGACAGACAACTCATGACTAGAATATCTTCCGTTAATCCCACTTTGCAAAGTATAACCCTTGGGATTAGGTTTCCCCAAGAACATTGAGGAGGTACATTAAATTAGAGGGTACCCATGGCAATAAGGAAATCTAGATCTGCGGATGCTGGATACTGAGTACGGACGTCCGGATCCTGTGCCTGAACAAGTGAAAAAGAGATACTCACTTCCTAAAAGGTAGTTTGCCATTCCTCCTCTGTATGTATAAAAAAAAAATCACCCTTGCTTATTTCTAAGAAAATAAAATTGACTCACACATTATTTTAGAATTTTCTTATAAATTTCAACTTTAAAGGAAAAACAATGTGTTTGCTGTAGAATTCGTACCTTATTGCTCACTACCAGCAATTGAAGACTGCAATACAGCCCATCACTGTGTACCAAGAGTCATACTTTTTCCTTTATAAATCTTTCACTACTACAAAAGAAAGTACCAAAGATCCAGGAATGAAGCCAACCATCAGGTCTTCATGCTACTCCTCTATAAAGTAAGAACACAATATGGGTTGAGTTCATTACTCTTGAAAAAAGTCCTAAAATTATCTTTGCATGTGTTTTCTAGAAAGACTATTAAAATAATGGGTTTTGTCTTTTCTTGTCTTGGAACTTTTTCTCTTAAATGAAATGATATCTTTTTCTAATATGTACTGTACATAATTTGTTTTTATAAATTAATTATGTGATGTCTGCCTATTAACAAACACTATGTCTCTATCTTGCCCCAGTCAAGGTTAAAAGATAAAATGATGAACAAAAATCTCAATCCTTAAGGATCTTACACTCCAGTGCTGACTAAGGAAAAAAAATTGGAGCAGAGTGAGTGAGAGGAAAAATATAGAGAGAATCTGGTAGTCAGTAATAGATCAGTATAAGGTAGCTTTAAAAATTAATTGAAGTTGACCAAAGAAAAAAAGTCATATGGTTCCATTTGAGTAGATTCACTGCAAAAATGAAAGCCAAAATTCAAATCAGAGAGATCATAGTGGAATCTGCTATAATAATCCTAGGAAAAGATATTAGTGTCTTGGAGTAACATGTTAGTGCTGAAACACTTCAAAAATTGTTGAATTTCAGGTATGTTTCAAAAGGTTTACCCAACACTGCTTGCAACATTGATTAGTATAGGGTGAGCAGAAGAAAAAGAGTCAGTCAGCCTTAGGCTAGTCGCAAGGGTGGGAGTTCATGACTAGGTAAAGATTGGTGGTCATGCGGCTGACACAGGGATCCTGCCCCAGATTCTTTTGTGACCCGAAACTATGTATGATGATCATTTTTAGACCTTCAAAAACAAAGGCCAATGGTTAAGACAAATGTCCCTTTACTCTTGGTCATACCACTTAAAGTCTGGTGACCTTGTAGTGGTTGTAGATACTTCTGACCCAACTAAAAGGAATTTAAGTAGGGCATTGTGTGTATCGCTAAACATAATACACCATATATCATTTCTTGCCTTTGTCTAGACCTTTTTGAAATCTAACTCTATAATACCCCCCATCAATGAGTGGAGTCTATTTTTCCATCTCTTAAATTGGGTTGGTCTCGCGACTAGCTTTCAATAGGAGTATTACAGAAGTGAAGTCTTAAACTAAACACAAAGAATATCTATAGCCTCTACTTTCAGGCTTGGAATTCACCTTCTCTAGAAAGAGGTCTTGGCTAGTCTGAAGAGACAGAAGGAATGTGAAGAGGAAAGTCACTTTGGATGGGCTACCATGTGTCAAGAGAAGCCACTTGCAAGAAATCCAGATAACAACAGCAGAGCCTCAGATATGAGAGTGAGACCACCTTTGATCTCCAAGCCCCAGTCAAGCTATCCCAGCTGACACTGTGTGGAGCTGAGACAAGTCATCTCCACAGAGCCCCAAATACCTAACAACAAGAACTGTAGGTTACAAAAGGTTAATGTTTTAATCCACTACACTGTAGGGTTTTTTTTTAACACTATTGGTATGAGGATAATTGAGTTTGATTTCAGAAGTGTATATTTATGTCTTTGCAGTCACTTGAATGTATGGTTAGATTATTGCTTTCTCTCCATGAGCAGGACTAAGTCCAGAAATATTTCTGCCTCCTATTGCACTGACTTGCCTGGCACCATGACGCTAACATGCAGGTCTAGAATTGCTGCTGCAAAATGAATGTGTCCTATGAAGGCTGGAAATCCTAGGAAATGAGGAGTCTTCATAGAGTACATGAACAATGGAAGAAAAACAATGTGAAAATGTATAGATGCACAGTAAGTGTAGAGAAAATTCTTCACAGGATGATGTGGGTAGACTACTAATGTATTAGGTTTTTATCAGTGTCTGCTCAAAATGAAAGCTGCTAAAAATACAGAATATATTACACATTTATCAGATATTATTTTTCTTTTTTAATGAGATTTGCACATAGTACAATTAATCAGAAATTCTGTTCTTAGAAAGTACAAAATCTGTATCATATCACAAATATGAAAAACAAATATTTTGGATACAGATCATATTAAAAATATACCACGTTGTTTTCTCTTTGTGACCACAGTTTCTAAATCGGACCCACAATTTTTAAATATTCAGAATGTTATCAGCGATGACTCTGAAGCTAAAACAAACTTTTACAAACTGTCAAGAATGTGAATTTATTTTTAATTTGATTTTAGTTGAATATTTATATGTTTAATTTTTTAAGAATAATTCACCATACTACAGAAAAATAAATTATTTTTCTCTGAATTTCTGTTTCAAAAATACTATAAATATTATATGACGATTATCATATAAAGAAGTGATCAAACTGCCATAGCAAAAAGATAGAAATGCTTGGAGCTGTTGATTCTGAAAAAAAAATTATATTATCTTTTCCAGATGTTCGGAGCTTGTATTTTTAATATTTTAAAATGTTGTGATTTGTTATAATTTCTCATTGTAAAGCAATAGTCAAGATATTACCAAGTTTTGAACCTGTAACTTTGTACTATTGTTTGGAAAAGAAGATCTCTATATGTCTCAAGTCTCCAAAACCCAGGCTATAGGTTTGATGGTATCGTTTATTAGAATTTGAACACTGAGTTTAGTAGTCAATAAAAAGCCTTAAAAGACTGAAATTTTCATTGTACTACCTAACCATCTTTGTGTTTCCCTTCTTAGGAGGACTGAACACATCCTCAGTATTTAACTGTGTAAGGCAGCTGAGTTGTCACCACTTTCCAAGCCACTGAAGTTTAAGTATTCATTGAAGCTGTCAAGGACATCACTTAGGTGCCAATGGACACAATGAAAAGGGAGAGATTTTATCAGAATTGACAAAGCTTGGGAAACAACCATCCATCAGTACTGCAGGATGACACTCAAGCAATGGTCAGGAGCTCCTGTGGGAGCTTCTCCTAACTATGACAAGAAGCCAGTGCAGACACAAAACCCTGCTGTGACGTGGTGCACACCCAAAGGACAGTGACCCAAGACATGGACGCTGCTCTCCCACTTCTCTCTGCTTTAAGAAATAACTGCCGCTCTACAACTGGTCAATAAAGACACTTCTCCTTGCCCCCACCTGCAGTTATTTCTGATGAGTTTATCTGGAAGTTTGAAAACAACCATCAACTAACCAACCAATGTTCAGTACTTGTTTTTTGTTTTCTGGCTAATTTCTACTTCTCCTTTTGGCAACAATGTAAACAAAAAGCATGGACATGGGAGTACAGAGAAGTAAACACAAAGAGTAATGTATAAGTAAACAAAGCTATTTTGAGATCCTAATAATGCATTTCACAAATTATACACATCTATGAAACACATAAATTATAGGCTAATTTGGCAAACTTATGATAAGATTGTAATAGGAAGTATGTGTTCATAGCATTTAAAAAGCAACTTTACCAGTGAACCAAGAGAGAGTAGAAATACAAATGAAACAAATTCAAAAATATCCTAAAATATATTTCAAACAAATATGTGTCTACTTTGTAAATAAGAGTTGTCTTTTTTCTTTGGTGTGTACTTTAACATTTTGATCATTTTTAAGATCATGATACATAGTAAATTAATTGTTATTCACTATTTTACTATGAAAGTTTATTTTTTCAATGAAACAAGAATGGTTTTAATATTTTATTTATTAATATCTACTTTTACTGCATTAAAATAAAAAGGATTTAAAAGACTATATCACCAGTATGTAAATGTCACTTAAGAGAGTTTGAATAAAAAGGGTCTTTGAAATGAAAAAGCAACTTTATGAATTTAAGCGGTTCAGTTATTTTTAACACCCAATTCTCGTGTTTGTGTTATTTCTTTCTCCTCCAAGACTGTAGTCAGTTTCATCAAATTTTTCTTTATTCCTCTCCTCATATACCTGTCTCAGTTTACAAACATTTTCTGATCTCTTCTATGATTTATAAAAGTATACTTCTTTGAATCTATGTTTTATTAATTATGGTGTAATGAATCTGTGAAAAAAGAAAAAACATATCCCCAAATGTTCTATGTCATATAAACTTGAAGGACACATTTAGGTGGTTTTAATTGTATTGTACATATGATTGTTATATTCAAATGTGATTTCCATATCTTTGAAATTAAACAAACTTTTAAGAGCTTCATAAATGTTATCTTAGTGTTTCCTTCCCATTAAAAACACAGAGTACTACTGCTTCCAAACTAGGGTACCACAGTCCTCCAGAGACTGCAAATGCTGGAAGCATCCGAGCATGAAATTTATAGGTATTCGTCCAACATTTGTCGAGAGCACATGGTATACATAGAAAACAGTGTGGAGGCTCATATTTTATAGAGAAGCTCTCTCTTCCATTAAGTTTATTTTTTCAGCAGCCGTGACTTCTACAGGATTTCATAGTTTAACAGCAGACCTACTGGCAGCCCACTAGGATGAAATGGTCACATGTACCTGCCAATAGCTTATCTGCTTTAGCCCTCACTGGGGTCAACATGGCTTAGATCACCCCAAATAAATGCTGCATATACTTCTGATGGCGTTCCTAGGAAGAGAAATGTGACAAGTAGAAAATACATGAATCACACACTCTTCAGATGAAATTTTTCTCCTTTATTTGCAGATTTGCATAGTTTACCTCGTATGACAGACTTTACCCCACAGTTCCATAGATCTTTTAACAATGATAAAAGAGTTTCATTCATATGTTTACTATATGTTTTCCATTAGAAAATATTTCTTTTATGTCATGAAAAAATTCAACATATTTAAGTGTACGTAGACTCAAACCATCTTCTAGATCTTTCACATTTTCAGAAACTAAAAATAAGACCAGATGCTAAACTTTGGTCTTATAAGCACGAGAAACTAAGACAGCAGGAGATAAATGGAAATTGCTCTTGAACCCTGCAGCCAGCTCCTCCAAATTCATATGCAACCTTCAGCAAGGCTTCCAAGGTGAGAAACAGACCTCTCAAGAAAAGGAAACCTTCATGCTTATGGCAAGATTATATGCAATGGCTGCTGTCACATTTGTACACATAGAAGCTTCTATCTTATTTAATGCAAGTCTTTATGGCACAGAAGCAATAATGATGAAAAAATAAGATATGTGCTATTCTTATCTATTTAAATTCAGGTGACACTGTTGTTTGTCCAGTATACCAAGAATCACAGTACTGTATTAAAACTAAAATAACGAATTTAACAAATAAGACTACACAAAATCATTTTGTTAATTAAAACTATTTTTTAAATTCACACCTTATTCACAGAACTCTACTGGGAAATATGCAACTTGTTTAATTAATGTTAGTAAAAATCTGAAACTTCTTTTGGGAGTGCCATCCACTGGGGCCCAGACAGCAAGCTTAGAAAAACACGTGCTATTTTGTCCAGTACAAACATGTCACTCACTGAACTGGAGCCGTACTTTCCACCGTGTCCCTCCCCTACTCCAAAATCTCTGTAGGGTTTCCAAACAAATGTGTAAATGAAATAGGTCCTTCTACCAACCTACAGTCACAAATAAATCAGAACATAATAATGCTTAGCAGAAATGGTTTTCCTTCCCTCCAAATTAGCACAGAGGAAAAATACCATTTTGTATGAGTATGTGCTTTGTCTTAAATCTTGAAGCAAAGTGTAGGGGAGTAGATTGGTTCTAGTTACCATGAGGACCATTCATCAGAATTAAGATCCTGGTACTGTAGAGCTGGAAGCCTCCTACAGGGGTCATCAAGCTCGGCCTCCTCCCTATTAATCAAAAGGAAGCCCAACATATGCCCCAGCGTGCACTATGATTTGTAATTTGAAGTTGACAGAGTATAGATTTCTGAGAAACTGTGAGTAAATTACCTTACCATTTTCTGCCTTAGTATCACCATCTGTAAAATGAGGACAGAAATAATTTTCAAAGAGCCATTGAAAAATGACCTGACATTCACAGAAAAAAGGACATACCGATGAATTATTGTGACAGATTAATTTGTGACTAATAACCTTGGGATAGAAAAAAATACTTGCTATAAAGTACTACCTATATTTAGTTCAATATTCAATAACAAAGAAACCAAATTTTAAAAATTAAAAATAAAATGCACTATAGACTATACGGAAATAATTCCCCTGATAGTTTGCAATTTTGATCCATCTCTGAGTTGCTTTTTCAGACATCTTAATGTCTCTAATTTCAAAATATTCAGCAGAATGACAAGTCTCCTATTGTAGCTCCAACGTCAAAAATAGCACTGAAAATTGAAGATTTGGAGAATGGTACACAGAATATTGATTAGCCAATAATTGGCATGTTCCTAGAAAGGAACAGGGCTGCGAGTTGAACAGAGCATCCCTTTAAAATGATATCTTGATACTTAATCAGGTTATGTAGCTTCCTTCCTCCCCGCAAAACACTGCCCAAACAGTAGCTAAGTGTCCCTTGCTGGTCAGCATCAAAGCTGACAGCATGACCCCAGAGCAATGAGAAGTGCTTCCGCTTCTCTGGGGCGCCTGCCCATCTGGATAAGGAGCCTGTGTGCAGATCACAATGAAAAATTATTTTCAGATTTTCAGCTTTGCTCCAATGAGAGAGTTGGAGACTTTAGAGACCTAATTTGAATTCTAGCCATGAAACTGTATCAAAATGAAAAAAAGAAAGAAAGAAAAAACAAGAGTGCATCTAAAAGCCAGGAAGGATGAGCCTACACCTTCTGAGAACGCAGGTAGTATCAGGGATTAGGTAGGAATGTCACCGCTCTCCCTGGCTCCCTCAGAGTCCAGAAGTGATGGTGACTATGAAAACCTCGTATCTTGCTCCTTATTAACTATCAAGACACTGAGATCTAAGTCCTGAAAAATGCAGACATCAACTCAAATAGCAAAGCTATCAACTAATAATCTTACCTAGCTTTATCACTTTGTGTTGAAAGAACTCACTTTCTAGAAAGCAGTAACTATAGGACACCGCCTCCTGCCTCGCTGAAGAAAAAATTAATATGCATTCTATTTGGCATGTTATAACAGTATCTCATAATTTTCCTTCATGTATAAATTTCTTTGGTTAAAGAATGAGGGAGTTAACTGTAATAACTTTGATTCCAAGATATCCAGATTAATGACTCATATTTACTGATTTATATCCAAAAAATATGGTTACTAAGCAAAATCTGCCACTTCTTTTGGATCAACACATGCATATAGCTGCCCACTCACTATCCCTTATCCAATGTAGACATCATGGACGAATCACAGGACATACCTCCCTGCAGAGGTTTTATTCTCTCTCCACACCACCATTCTTTACCCAATAGCCTTGCTATTAAAAAAAAAATTCCCCAGCATTTTTCAGGGTAATCATTGGTTTATCTCCAAAAGTAATTTACAAAGAAAAAATAATGTGTACCCTACTTAAGTTCCTTTACCTGTGGGTACTTGGGTCAGGTGAAATCTACCTTCCTAAAAGGAATCATCAATCGTGTTCTGCAGAGATTTCTTCCTTCTACTAGTCGACCTTTAAACATATGTCCCACTTTATTAGTTTCCTAGGGTTGCCATGAAAAAATATCAAAAGTAGAAGGCTTAACTATGAAGAATTTACTTCCTTATATCCACAGGCTGGAAGTCCAAAATCAAGTATGATGTTAGCTTTTTCTGCCACCTCTCTCCTTAGCATGTGAAAGGCCATCTTTTCCCTGCTCTTCACAGAGTCACTGTGCCGCTGTATGAATTTCCTTTTCTCATAAGGAAAGCAGCCACACTGGATTAGGGTGTACCCTAATGTCCCCATTTTAAAGTTATCTCTTTACAGATTTATCTCCAAAGAGTCACATCCTGAGATACTGAAGGTTAACACTCCAACATATGATTTGGAATAGAAGGAACAGAATTCAGCAGAAAACACCCACATTACTTGAAATTGAGCTACTTTTGGAGTCAAATTTTACATGATATCAATTGTCAGTATATTAATATTGATAAAGTTCAACTGTTTAATCAGGTGCATCATCATGTTATGGCATCAATGATACATTGTATATTTACATATGTATTATATTCTTTTCTTTTTGTGATAGTGAGGGATGAAGTCAAGGTTTCAATTCACTAGCAGATTCAGATTTCTATGTGGCAATGACCTTTGACCTTGAAGTTCTACCTCTGTAGCTTCTTCTCTTTTCCTGCTCATCTCAATTTTCTGTATATCCAGTTTCAGGAGAATTTGCACTGTCACAAACCAATCTTCTTTCATCCTGGATTATTTTCCATTCTGATCTTATGTCTTGATACTGATACTAAGAATCTCCTTTCTTAAAAGTCATTGCTTAGCAAGAAAAATCTTACAGAGGTATAAAATACTAATTCTTAAGAACACAGCCTAAGTATCTATATCATGTAAATAGAAAAGTCAGATTCCTCTGGATCACAAAAGAATACATATTTACAATGAAGAACAACAGAGAGCCAATAATTTACCCATTAATGGTATCTTGCTATAGCTATTCTTAAACATCTCAGCAGAGTTTCATGAAAAGTTAAAATTAACTTTTTGCCTGTAAGTTGGTAAACTACTGTAATGGGAGAGAAAAGAAAGGCAACCAAGGAACTTGCAAATTAGTGACAAATTAAGGTTGTTGTAAGTAGAATAATAGCATATATTTTTGTCTAGTTTCACTGAGTATTAAAATGTATAGCAATATAGAGAAGAATTCTGCTCCCTAATTCCCATTTAAAAAATAATTCTCTAAACATAGAAAATTCAAACAAATCAATAACCTAGCAACTTAAAGTGACAATCAATTAAATAAACCAATGAGACCTACAGCAAACCTTAAATTTCGACACTCAAAAAACATAACCCAAAATGACATGATTGGCAAACAAAGCATATTTTATTGGGCTGTTGTTTCTGAAAAAAAAGATTCTTTATGTGCTGAATCAACTCAGTAGCAGATGATATACAAATACTATGCTGATATTTTAAACTGAAGCATAGATTCAAGGGATTTAATTTTATTATTTGCCTATTGACTTTTTTAAAAAAATCAATTCACTTGGTTATTCTTACTTTATGGTTTTTTGCAGAGAGTTGTTTAAAGTTCATTCTTCATTCTAATGAAAGACTTTTATACTTTCCTGCCAATAGTACCCAACACACATGAATGTACTAAAACTGGTGAGTATTTATCAGGAAACAAAATGCAGTCTTTCCCTGAGTCACCTTGTACTTGTGCTGACAGATTGACTCACAGTCAGACTTGATGCTTTATGGTTTTGTTGGCCAGACTACCATCTGCATGACTGTTTGGGGTATAAGAACATCCCTAGCTTGGCCACCATTCTTTTCAGCACAGCTTTACTTGTTTAGTGCCCTTTATTTAACCTTGATACAGAAAGAAGCCAATCCTAGGCATTTTGCCTTCTTACCAAATAAAATTTGATTAAATACGTGCATACATGTCTGTGTGTGTCCAACTGGAAAAGCCTAGGAGCAATGCCAAGAGGAAAAGTCACTACACAAGTTTGAACAGCAAGTGTCTTTGACTTATTGCTGTGATTATACTAATTGCTCATCTACTTGGTGGGAGGTTGCAGGAAGCTGTTTTGAAGTAATCAAGCTGAGATGGGCCTTCTATTTATAATAATTTTGAAAAGTCTTATCCCCAAAAAGACTTAATTACACTTTACTTCTTTAAAAATTAGATTCATTTTTCCTTTTGTCCATTTCCACTGCTTAAATCTAATAGTAAATATTTGATAGTTTCTCAATTATTATATGAATAGGAATAAATTATCTTTGACTTCACAGAACTGAACACAAAGTGTTCCATATTCATCAGTAAATCTGACGAACAGTACAAATACTATTTTATAAATAATATTTCTTTAAGTGATCACCTGAAGAAGGTTTTTTTTTAGGAATATCATCTATGTGAAAGTAGGTATAAAAGACAATGACAGTGCTGTATGAAAGACAACGATGGCATTTTCTCTAGATTTGAATCTTTTTTATGTGGTCAATATTTTATTACTAGCATTATTATAGATTTATAAATACATTATATATATTTATAAATAGATATAAATAATGCCTATTTATAAAATCTGTTAGAACAATATAGAGTCAGCAGACTTAAGTCTTAAGTGCCACTTGCCCCTTTGATGTGTGTTTCTCTTTCCTATCCCACCCTGATAAGCAAAGACCGCAGCGTGATTGCCTAAAAGCATGTAAGTAACACTCAGAACCCAAAGCTTCCTGATGCTACAAATCTTAGGTTTCTCTGAGCCATAGTTTACCAAGCAGCCTAAATTGGGTAGTAATACCAGTATCTTTCTAAATCTGTGATAAAAATTTAACAAGGAGCATCCAAAATATCTACAGCATAAAATTAACACCAAAATGTATGCTGACTGGTTTTTTTTTTTACATTATCTTTGGAAATCAGAAACTCTTTCTGATTTCTGCCTGTTGTCTGTTCTTCTCCATCTTTAATTTCTTTCAAAATTCCAAGTAAGTACTAAAAAATAGTCTGAAATCATTTTAAGAAATGCCTAATACAAGTATGTGACCTTAAGTTCATAAATGAAATCTGATAAACTGCTTAAAATGAGTCATAGAGCCATTAAATATTGGAACCTGGAAACACCAAAAAGATACATAGTCTAACCAAATGGTTTACAAAAGAGGAAATTGTAATCAGATAAATTAACTGGCATATTTAAGAGCACAGAATTGCAGTATTTATTTATGTATAAACCTCTTATATGTAGAGCAAATAATTATATTTTAAAAATTTAACTTCCATTTTGTGCTTAGGGAAAAACTCAGTATGAAGGAATCGCTCTCCAAGCATAATTTAATCATTATTTTTATTTATGTGGAGTTTTTCACATAAGGACATGGTTTTATCTTCTCAACCACTTCTCAACTGTATTTTACTTATGAATATATGTAAAATGCACACAGATAGATTTTGGTTCTTTGCTCTGGGGTTTGAATGACTACCATAGGTGGAGATCATACTACATACTTGCATCTCAAATATTATCAATATTTGAACCTATGAAACTTTATAAAGAATTCATTTTAATAACATTAGGGAAAGAGCTTTATCAGAATACATACGTGAACTGAAACAAGACTTATATATGTGAAAATCCTACAGAATTCGTCAGTCTTTGAAACACTAGATAGATACTTAAGAGATGAAAATAGCATCTGTAAGAAGTACTTTAGGCAGGAATTGGGAAGCAAGGCCGATTCTCAGTTCTTCTTAAATAAATTCTTCTCAGCTTTCCCAAAAAGAGACCCAGTCTTCCCACAAGGATTAAGGTAATTACTTGACAATTTGTTCTTTGCAACCATTTCCTAGTAAGCTTGATGGAGAGTTAACAGCTTCACACTAGCATCTAACTATATACGATGGGAAAGAAATATTAACACTGTCCATTGAACAAAATATTTGCTAAATGCTCCTTAATACAAAATAGTATAAGCACTATCAGCAGGTGTTGTAACAACGAGGAAATGCCTTGAATTGAAACATAATTATTTGATAACCTGGTCTTCAACAACTTACTTAGCATAATTTTAATATCATTTAACACATACCAAAAAAAAGGAAAAGAGAAGCCAGGTATGGTGGCACATTCCTGTAATCCCAGTTACTCAGAAGGTAGAGACAGGTGAATAGCAAGTAGACCACCATGGGCAACCTAGTGACTTAATAAAACTTTGTCTCAACATAAAAAATAACATGAAACCATCTAGGAAATGTACCTCAGTGTGAGGACCTTGATTCATTGCCTAGTACTGAAAAAACAAAAGGGAAGATTTGAGAATCGGAGTTGTACCACTCTCAAAATAGTAAATTTGGTTTATTTCAGAACCATCAGGTGTGATGTTTAACTGATTCTCAGAATAACTACATATCAAACCATCTTAATCTAATCATATGTGTTTTTTCATTAGTTACTTTCCACATAGCTCTATGTAACTTTTCCCCAAATGGCACTCCTATGAGGTGATGAATATATCTAGGAAAGACACTTGAGAGGTACAAAAGAATGAAAATCATGAGCAAGACTTTTTGCAGTTATATTTATGTTTAAATATTTTTCAAAGAATTCTCAAGGTATCCTGGACAGAAATCCCCTCAGGAGCAATATTCAGGATCTATATTGAATATTAGACTGGTTGATCTATTTCTTCCTCTCACCTTCTAATAATTGTGGATCATATAGTAATTCCTATAGTTACCGTACTGAAGTATTCAACTAGAAAAAATACTCTCCTTCGAACAGTATTTTCTACTAACACGGCACACTTGTCAGAGTCCTTAAGTATTTCAGTGATAGCATGATGTGAAGATATAACTAACTAGGTAAATGACAAAACACTGAACGTTATTTGAAGACAAATGTAGCCACTCCGTGAACAGCAAGATTCATACTTGGCATCTTTTAGAAAATGCTTCTATACTAAGAAGATGCAATTATTAACATCAGAATATGGAACAGAATTTTATCATATTTGAAAGTTCTAATTGGATAGTGAGATTTTCTAATTGCTGACTAATAATATGGCATGATTCAATTCAAAGGATATTGATTAAATCATCAAAATCAAAGGCCCTTCTTTTTGTGTTATGAAGGATTTTGGGATGCACTGTAAATAAGAACTGGAATGAACACATGAAACTCAAGCATCAATCAAAACCAAGGAAGTATAATTTTTCAAAAGCTTATTAAAACTCTTACGAGACTGAGTAAGAAAACGGTAATGCCCAGTCTCTCTAAGCAAAGTTTATAGATCCCTAAAACATGACACCTATGAATGATAGAAATATTAAACTAAAAAGCTTGATTCCTCACTCACGATGAACGAATTCAAAAGGAGTGTTTTATTTTGCAGGGGCTATTCCATATGTCGGTAGGCCGGAGCTGTCAAGTCCTTTGGCAGGCTGTCCTGCTGTGCTTATCCTCAGTGTGACACACACCAGGCAGGCGTGATGATGTATGGAAGCCAGGAAAATTTCCACTATGTGTCGTGATCATGAGAGAGGCAGAGCCTGGCTCCGCTGACAGCCAGTGATGATGTTAGCTGGCCTTCTGGAATGGTAGCAGTGCAAAGTCAGTCAACATATTTTACCCTTCAGAGTAATTCAGGCACATTCCGATCTCACCAAATGGGCTGATAAGAGTGGAGTACAAACTTGGCTTCATACAGTTGTTTCCAAACAACTAATGGGAGTTACAGCAAAAGGCTGCTTTTTTTGTTTGTTTTTAAGATACAGTCGATGCCTTTCAAGGCTAATACTTCAACAATAATTTTTCCATTGCGCAAAACACAAAGACCTACCCTTTATGTATCCAAACATAGCAGAGTAATGGAAAAAAAGAAAAAGAAAAGGAAAAAAAGTAACATAATACTATGGAATGAAACAAGCTAGGTTCTCAGATCAAAGCACAGTGTGAACTTTAGATTATGCAGCTGATTCGATTCTAATTCAACTTAAACTAGTTCCATGTTTCACTTACAATCTTTTGTCCTTTATGCTTATTGTTTCTCATGAGATCTGATCTATTTGTAGGTCTAATGCAGGGGACAGGGAAAAGACTGACCTAGTGTTATAAGAGATTAGTATTATAAGAGATTGCACTAAATTTGGGAGTGAGACCAATAATTCTACAGCTTCCTACTTGGAAATGGGCTCAGTTTCAAGAAATAAAAATAGAAGTGCCTGAATGTAACTGAAAAGCTTGATCACATGGAAATAAAATGCCAATTCCTTTCGGTCTTCTTTTTAGTCATCAGAATTCCAAAGTTAATAAACTAAAAAGCTCCTATAGTCAAATAGCTCTTATGTAACCCTTTGCTTGAGCTTGCATTGATCCAAAATGACTACAAATACAGTAGTCCCAACCTGGCTGTCCACATTCCTTTAAAATAATCAGCAACTTTCAGATATCAATAAATAAATACATAATCCCACAGGTCACTGAAACTCTAAAACAATACCTACTTGATGATTGTCTTTATGGTTCTAAAATAGAACTACATTGATTTTAATTACCTTCTAAATAAATGCAGCATATTAAGTTGAAATAAAAAATTTTCTTAATGATTTACCAGCCTCTGTTTCTAATTTTCCTGAGGGCCATGGATAATATATTTTCAGCATCATATATTCAAAGTGGAGGAGCTGGAAACACAAAACAGATTTAGGAAACCAAGATCTACCACTTGCATGAGATGATAATTTGGTGTATCTTATAGTGACTACATACATTGATTGTTTTATGAATGCTTCCATATTTTACCTCTGTCTTCTGCATGATAGACATATCTTGATGTTCCAAGGAACACTAAATTTCTCTCTCCCTTCACTGTTTATTGATCTTTTGCCTGAACGGAATCTCTTTGAAATTAAGGGGAGCTTTTTGTTTAAAAGAGGTACTTAGGGAGCAATGAGAAATATGAATCTGACCTAGGCCATTTTAAACTCATGTTTATCTAGCATTCATCATTTTCTCCTCTAACATCTGAATATAGTTTCCAAAACCACAAGCCTCACAAATGTTTAGATCCCAGACTTGTAAACAGGTTTGATTTCCTTTTATTGAGCGTCTTCCTTCCTCGTCCCTTATTGCATTCAGCTGGCCCTAATTCCTCTCCATGTACTTAAAGAAATGAAATATTTTGTCTGAATTAAGAGTAATCATGTGTTAGAGAGGATCAATCCTGAAACAACAGAAAAGCGAATTGTTTTCAATGAATCTGTTTACAGTGACTGAGCAACCAGGGTTGAGATGAATACATAAAAAGACCAGTAATTTTACTGAATTATATTGCTCAATTTCAATTGTGTCTGTTAACGTAAATAGC
The DNA here is from genome assembly GCA_004027295.1 of Dolichotis patagonum. Classification (NCBI taxonomy): domain Eukaryota; kingdom Metazoa; phylum Chordata; class Mammalia; order Rodentia; family Caviidae; genus Dolichotis; species Dolichotis patagonum. Next base: position 25,552 of record PVJX010009224.1, read on the forward strand.
TCAGTGATTGATGTGTTATTGAATATTCGTTGAGTGTGTCTGTAATGAATATGTTTATGAATGACCCTCTGAGAGTAAATCAATGCTAGAAAGATCTCTCTGTTGATTTGGCATTTAAATGATTGCAAATCAAATGTTAAAATGTCCAGATTTTAACACTGAGTACTTTATAATCTAAAAAGGAAAATAAAAGTACCCAAAAAGCAAAACGGCCAGTGATTTATGGCTGGAAAAACAACCGAAAATTTCTTTATTAACCTTTTTTAGTATCAGAGGTCATTATTTGAAGCACTCTTTATAGAGAATATTACCAGAATATCTTCATGACATAATCATATATTCCAGTGTCTTAAACCAACCATACATTTCTTTTAAAATTAAGCCATTATTAACTGTCAGGAAAAACCACTTATTATTCTATCCAATAGATCAATTATCTCTGTAAGATACTGTTTCCAATAACCTATTGATCATGTCTTCTCCTGAGCTTCATATATGTGCAAGTATTCAGATTGTTTCAGAAGGCAAGACAGCAACAATTTTTCTATAGATCCTCAGCTGCAGAATATCTCTCTTCTTCCTTTCACACTTTACAAACATTATGGTCTCCCTCGAATTGTTCTGTATTCTAAATGCCTGTGACTTGATGCAGGACTCTAATAAATTATAGGGAAGTATCTTCCCTACCCATGGAATGGGCATTATTCATGAGCCTCAAACACAAATGTGATGCTTCCATCATATCCAACTGGAATCCTTAGGAAACTCAACGGACTATGACCATCAGTCACGAGGATATATACACTGTTGATACAGCTCAGATTGGACAAATGATATCTCTATGATGAGGTGATTGAATGTGATCTTTCAATGATGCCTCTTCTCACACCTTCCAATCTTTTTTTCCCAGATTATATAGTTAATATCTTTCCTTACTGAACACTGACATACTCAGAAATATCATTAAATTATGTGTGCAAGCAAGTAAATTCTTGTTTCAAGGCTGAATTATTTTTCAAACTAATTTCCATCCTAGGTTTATGAGGGCTCATAATCCTCCCCATCAACATTTTTCTTAACCTCTTCCTGATTCCTCTATCTTTATGAATTTGCCAAAATTACCCTAGTTGGCTTAAAACTCAAAATTGTCTTTTCTGTTTCCTGTTTCTCATCAATCTACTCCTATCACCTGATGTTTACAATGTACTCCACAATTTGAAAAGTGTACTCATTTAATTGTAACATATGTGTGAAGTATAAGGAAAAAATAACCTAGGAACTTAGTAACCATTATCTCACAGCAGAATGGGCGTCATCTGTCAGAAATGCAGGTGCTCATTCCCCACCTCAGACTAACTAAATGACAATTTGCATTTTATCAATACTCGTGGACATACAGTACACTATAGTATTTTAAGTATTTTTCAGAAAAAGTGAAAGATTTGCTAATAATAGGCAATCAGTAGCAGAACTAAAATAAAACAAAAATATTCTGACTCCACATTCCCCAACCCAAATGAGGTGTTATAAAAAATGTGGTCCTCATTGCAGCAACAGCAACATCACTGAGAAAACTATTCAGAATTCAAATTCTTAGGCTTTATTTCACATCTCTAAATCAGAATTTCTAGAGCCAAGGTCAAGGAATTGGTGTGCCTGCAAGTTTTCCAGGTAATTCTTATGCATATTTAAATTTGAGAAGCATTACTGTGTTGGTTACTCTTCTCTTGTTGTTGGAACAAAATATCCAATACCCCAAATTAAGGAAAAAAAGGTTATTTAGCTCACAGTTTGTGAAGGCTTCAGTCTATAATTAGCTGGCTGCAAAGCAGGGTATCATGACAGAGGGGCAACAGTCCATGGTGGCTGAAGACAGGAATATCATGAGCAAAAGTGAGAGGAGAGAGAGAGTAATCCTCTTTTAATCACTTATATTTAACACAGGGTACCCACCCCACCTTGAATGTAGCACTCACATCCTAATCCCAGTATTGGATGTGAATCAATCACAAATTCTAGAAGCCTAACCCCATGACGGCATGAATCTTTGAGGGGATAGCCAGACACAGACCATAACAATTAATTATATAATATATATCTCCTAAATTCAATTAGGTATGAATTTCCCTATTATTATTCCTCCTTATGTCCTCCATCACATCCCCTATCTAATACATCATTCCCTTTTTTGTGTATAAACTCACTAGTTACATCTCTTTCTTTCTTTCTCTCTCTCTCTCAATTACTTATTCTGTATTCATTCATTCATTCATTCATTCACCAAATGTCTCAATGTTTCAGATAATGGATTTGTTGCAAAAATTTCAGTGGCTCCCTACTGCTTCCTAGATAAGGCAATTATCTTTGCATTCCCTTAATAGACCACTAGTGTTTCCTGAAACTTCCATTCTTTATATCTCCCATCACTATTCTATATTAGCCTTTACTTCAGATAAAAGGTCAAGAAGAAAAATCCAAAAAAACACACTAGGACACAAGATGGCATATCTCCAGATTCTATTTTCAGCAACTGGTACTGAATCAAGGTCTTCACAGTACCTACACTCTGTAGGTCCTTCCTGCTTAGAGCTAAATTTTATTTTACAAGGTGGTTGAGTTTGACCCCACTGGCAGAGAAAGGTGATATTAATAGGTAGCAAAGAAACTTGGACTAGGGTAGTTTCTTAAAGCATGGAGAAAGGTCTTTGAATGTTTGACAATTGTTTAGTAAAATTATTTCTATGAAGCTACTTGATGAAGAAGCATAAATGTGTTTAAGAAATACTACAGATGGAGGTCCACATTGTTTGAGTTGCCAAATGTCAGGAATGTTATAAACTTTAGAAATCTTCCAGTGACCCCTCATCTTATTATAAATCAGATAAATGGGCTGCACCACAATTAAAGAGTGTACATTTAATCCCGTACCTTGCGCTGTTCTCCGTGGAGGACTTTATACTACAGCAGTGATTCTCAGTCCTGGATATACCCTAACATCACCAGTGAAGTATTCAGAAAAATCTATACTTGGTGCACATATCCAGACACTGTGTTTAATTGCTCCATAGTGAAGACCAGTCATTTTATTTTATTAATTGTTTAACTTGACATAATAATTATAAATGTAATCAAGGTTGAGAACAATCACACTGTGCAATGACTCTCACACTATGGCGTCGTGTAGAACAACAGACCAATCCATAGTTCTTGGAGAGTCCATGATTCTGGGTTCCTAACAACTTCCTGAGGGATGCTCTTGCTGCCTTTCCACAAACTACACACTGAGCAACAACGTACCATATAACTTCAGCTTCCATTGGTGAAACGACTCCTTTTCTGTACATAAACATGTGATCTTCCCTCTAAATGCCACTCTTATGCCTCACATACAAAAATTCACCAAATACCTGAGTTCCTGTGTGCCAGCCATACTACAGCGTCAGAAGATACTTCAAGTTATCACAATTTTTTAAAAGTCTGAAAAAAATAAAAGAAACTTTTCAAAAGCAAGAACTTGATACTGGCACACTGGCTTGAAACTACAGATTCATGGTTGTCCCGGAAGTGGACAACAAGGCACAGGGAAGAGGTCTTCAATATGAGAGGGATTATGCTGCACACAAGAAAAGTAAGAGGAAGTACTCTATGTCTGAGTCTCTATGACCTCACATCATGGATTACATCAGTGGCCCCCAATCCTCATGAATTATGGATTTAACCAAATCTAGCATTTGTGATTAGTTTGTTGTCGAGCACTTGGATTGGTGGTATAAGTGTTTCAACTGCCCAGGGGTGGAGACAGGATATGATGTATGATAAGAAGAAGGTGTCTCCCTCTTGCTGGTTCACACCTTGCTATTTGCAGCAGGCCATGAGAGGCAGCCCTCCATGCCACCCTACTGCTTGGAGTCAACTGAGTATGAACTGAAACCTCCAAGAACTGTAAGAAATAAACCTCTCCTTCCCTAATCTTGGGCGTCAGGTATTTTGTCTCAGCAAAGAGTAAAAAGTAACTAAGACACCTCATCTCTGAACAAGGATGAGGAAAGCAGCAGTATTGTAGGATTTTTGTGTGTCAGTAACAACACACTTCTAACACTGCACTGTAAACAGAAAGGTATTATGTCATTCCCATAAACTGGCCCTTTATATTGAAATACTAATAAAATTTCCAAAACATTAACTTTGTGTTTATGTGTAATTCCTCACAATTATGTTCTGCAAATATTTTTTGCCACTTAACAGCTTTGTGACTACAGCATCATCTTTAAATAGTAGAAAAAAGTCAATAATGACAAAACTAGTATAGCTTTTCCTATAATAGCTTCACAACTAAATACTTGAATTAGATATTCAGATCTTTAAATATATGAGTTTCAGAAAAGATCATTACACTTTTCAGAGGTGACATAATAAGTTCAAAGCAGTAAGGGTAGGACATAAAATATGCAAATCCCTGTAATATAGATAGCTACTAAATACATGCTGATGAGAGATTCATCCCATTCAACTAAAGGCACATGTAAACTCTTAAAAACCCTTTACAAGTGGATTCTTTACATCTCGGTTGTAGTAAGAAAAAATGGATTAGCACCATACCCATTAAAACCCAGGATGCTTCTTGTTTATTAGAGCATACAGATTTTTTTGTGACTATATCATGTTCCTTTATTTGAGAAATCTCCTAACACAAATTATATCACATTAGCAAATTTCAGGCATTTCCCCTTTCTGGAGCCTCAGGAATAACACCACCACCGACACTAACCAAAAACTAAATTTACAGAAAATATTTATAAATACTTATGTTTTAGTAAAAGTTAATGTCAGTTGCTCATACAAATTCCAAATTTGTATTAATTTTTTTCATTCTTACACATATTTCGATCATATAGGTCTCACATTTCTTCTCAAAATTTGTCCTTAGCTCATGAAAAAAAATTCTAGCTTCTAATATCTATCAGAATTTGTGTAAAATTCAGGTGAATATTTCTGTTTACTATTTTGTAACTTCCACTGAGAACACTTAGGTACTTTTTAAGATTTTCAAGTTAGTCCTTATGTTTTTATGAAATCAGTATTCTTCGGTGTGCCTTTTAAAAATGCTAAGGAGTGAGTGTGTCCTTCTCTCCTTTAGCATAGTCTCAAAATAAACAATAACATCTAAAAAGTTAAAAAAAAACAGAAACAAATATCTCTGAAAAAGACAGGTGGCAATCAAAGTCATACATATTACAGTTCCATGACAAGTTTGAGAGGCATAATATTTAAGAACAAGGAACATATTTTTGCTACTGATCACATTCAAATATTCTAGATGCTTGGAATTACAAACATTTGCTTCTCTGCCTGCCAGGGGGCAAATACAGGCAGCAGCTAGAGAATAATTAGTAGAAATATGACAACAGGGAATAACATCAAATATTATTAGCTAAAATGGCAGAAATGCAGAATGTGAAAATTCAATGTATGGTCAGTAAGGCATAAAATACAAAAGGTTTCCACAATGATTCCAGCATATATCATATACACTGCACCTTTGTAGGTCAAGATGGATTGCCTTTTTCCTGTGATAGTGACTCAGAATAGGTCTCCCATGTGACCTTTAGCTCCACTCCACAACAAATGATTTAAAATAATGCATTCTCAAACATCATGCCTATATTTTGTACTCTAAATTACTACTACAAAGGCAACAATACACAATGTATTAATTATTATAACTCTCCTACTAACCTGTTTTGAAACTGTTTTATTGATATTTTTGTCTCTTTAAAATTAAAAAAAAATTTAATTTAAAAAAATAATGTATTCTTGGTTTCTTCCTTGTGTGGTCAGTCACCTTGAAGATGAAAAGTCAAGGTTGGTAGTTGCACATTGCCTTCTGTACCATCAATACAGCAGGAACAATGGGTGTGAGGGGAAGCCAGCTGGTAGGATATTCCTCTGCTTTGTGGCATCACATGTTAAAAATAATGAAAACAACAAGTTCAGTACAATCTTCACCTGCCAATTTTCCTTGACCTAGGTAATGCTTTTACCATAGTGTCACAGCGGCTCTGAGGATAATTTCCAGTCTCTCAGTCTCCAACTGATAATACCAATATTTTAAACACAGTCATCCCCTTCTGTCTTTTTAAGTCAGTTTTCCTTCACTGCAAATGGCAGCTGCCAATTCTTCCTGGTGGGACTTCTTTGTCTGCCTGCTATTTCAGCTTTCTCTTTACAACATTGACATTTTCACACCAGCTTCTCTGTACCTCTGCAGTGTAGGAAGGGATTTTACGTAAGCCTCTGGCCACAAGGGAAAAAAGTAAAAGATGAGTTCAAACAGGAGAACGACCACCCTCACTGAGCAGAAATGACTGATTCTCTGATTGTTACCATCCGATATTCTAGGATACTCTAAAGCACTCACTGTGATTGTAGTTGCCTTATATTTACTTTTTATGTTATATTCATTATCATATAGTCCAGAATAGCACTAATAAGACCAGAAAATACAGATAAATTTATAAGTAATGCTGCATTTTAGTCCAGTTAATGACTAATTTACTACATTTAAAGATGAAAAGAAGAGCGAAGTCGTTTCCTCTAAACTACTGGGTACTTATTTTCAGGAAATACAGATTAATTAAAAAAGCAAATATTTCAACTTCCTACCACTCTTTGTCCCTAGATGAGGGAGGGAAAAGCTCCATCTTCCAGTCTGACACTAAAGTAGGAAGCCGGATCTCACCAAAAGGGACATTATCAGGAAAATTTTCATGAGGAATATAGACGATCCTAAAATGGATATTAGTCAAACTGCCTTTGTGTTAAACTTTTCCACAAAGCATTTCTATCACTAAATATTGGAGTCTACTAGCTTCATTTATCACTCCAAATTTATCTGAATTCAGTTCTGAATTTGAAGTGGGTTCTCTAGGGAATATCTAACTAGTATCAAATATCTATTATTTTAATGACAAATGAGATATGATCTAAAAATATAGAGAATGTTTACATAAAAAATTGCAATAATTGGCACATTGTCATTAATTTTTCTCAAAATCCATCTCCTCTCCCTCCAAACACATGTACTCCATTGTCTTGTCACTTTCTGAAGCAATCCTGGAAGCCCTATTTTGTGAGTGTCTTTAGTTGTGCCATCTTGGCTTTCTTGATGTCTTGAGTTAATTGAAAATGTTGCCAGCAGTTTCTGTCAAATAAAAACATTATGATGTGTCCTCATCCACCTTATTCACCAGATCTGGAACTGTGCAACTGCTGGCTCTTCCTCAGAGTCAAAAAGACCATGTGTTAAATATTTTGAATTTTTTCAAGACATCAAGGAAGTCATGACAGTCCAACTAAAGATATTCAAAAATATTTTTTTTAAAATGACTTCCAGGACTATTTTAGGAAGTAGCTAAAAAGCAAAAACAATGGGATAAATGGGACGTGTTTGAAGTGAGGAAGATTAATTGTATGGGAATTAATGGCAATGCGTATTTGACTATAATTTTTTTCTTTTCTCTTTTTAGAGACAGATCCTGTCTATGAAATTCAGGTTGGTCTTGAACTTACTATGCAGTACATGCTGGCCTGAATCTCCTGGTGATGCTCCTGCTTCAGATCTTTGAATTCTGGGATTATAATCATTGTCTTAGTTACTTTTTACTCATCGCTGAGACAAAATACCTGATGCCCAAAGTTGGGAAAGGAAAGGTTTATTTCTTACAGTTTTTGGAGGTTTCAGTCCATACTCAGTTGGCTCCAAGGCAGGGTGGCATGGCGGGGCCGCAGTTCATGGCAGCTGCAAACAGCAAGTGGAACCAGCAAGAGAGAGAGAGACACGCCTTCTGCCTGCCATTACATCACATCCCGGCTCCACCCCCTAGGAGGGTGTGGCACTGACACCATCAATCCAAGCACTAGACAATGAACCAGTCACAAATGTACAATGTACATACATGAGGCCTGGGGGCCACTGACATAAACCATGACAGTCATGTATTACCACACCCATCTGTAATAATTTTTAAAGGTAAGCATTCACAGTATTTTTAGATTACACCTCATACCTCAATTTTAATTATTTTCAGGAAAAGACCACGCATCTTTATAAAAAAAGGTATAGCCTTTCATAATCCACTAATAAAGAATTTATTTCCAGCAATTTCATAGATAATTGTCCTGATAAATACACAATTTCAGTCCATGTCACTGGACCATTGAGTAGAATTACAGGATCAGCCTAAAAAAAACCACTAATAGAATTTTTCACTAAAAAAAACCACTAATAGAATTTTCTCTCCACTAATTTTTTCACTCTAAGCAGGTTTTCTGGTCTTAGAATTCCTTAAGTCATCATTTTGTTCTCATAATATCATGATTTAACAACTGAATTAAAATGCCCCAGAACTTCTTGCTCTGTTTTTATCAAGCTCCAAATATAGCAATAGTTCTGTTATGCCAAATTTAGGCTTCACCCCAAAGTGTGATTAACAAAGGGGTGATGCAGTGTGATTCACATAGAAGCACTAAGCCTGGTGCATACTTCTATTAGTTAATGTCTTAAGCCACATAGTGCCTGCGTCTTTTCATTTCTATCACCTACATCTGGTGTCTTGGTTACTTTTCTCTCATTGTTGAGACAAAATACCTGATGCCCATAGTGAAGAGAGAAAAGATTAATTTAGCTTACAATTTGTGGAAGTTTCAGTCCATACTCAGCTGGCTCCAAGGCAGAGTGGGGTGATTGAGGGACAGCCTTTCATGGCAGCCACAAGCAACAAGATTAAAAGGGCAAAAGAAAGAAAAAAGTGTGCCCCTTCCCTCCCTTATGTTGTATGCTGGCTCCACCCCTGGGTGGGTATAGCACTCATACCACTAATCCCTGTGCTAGACAATGAATCAATCCCAAACACTAGACTTAGCTGCCTCCATGACTGCATGAGGTGTGGAGGCCACTCAGACACAAGTCATAACACCTGGACTTCGACTGTATTGAGGACAAGAATAGTACCCTGTGTGTTTCTTCCTGTATGGCTGTTTGATTCAATAGTGCTATTAACTGAATAACTACAGTCAACTAGTGTCAACACTTGATTAAATGACTATATCTATCAATTGGTCAATGCAGATGCACTGAAGACTTATCTTCTTGACATAAATCACCTCATGACAAGGGCAGGCAATTAGAAAGCCAAATTAGTAGCTAACAATTTAAACCCCTATATACGACCGAGGAGCCATTTTGATTGAAAGGCCTTCTGTCTGGAACAGCAATATAAAAGTTAAAGCCGTGTCATCATTAAGTATTTAATTATCCATTTCTAGCTACTCATTTAGGAAGTTGCTAATCCTACTGATTATATTACAATTAGAAAAGAGTTCAGAAGTCACAGAGGGACATGGGGAAAACTTGGGGTTTAAAAAGTAACTAACATTCGTGCAAACCACACAAACCTCTGGGCCCTATTAAAATCACTGATAAGCAATCTTGGAAAAACATTCTCCAGTAATGGCTAACTGGGCTCTTGCAGAAAAGCAAATTGTTTTTTCTTGGCAAACATCCCACAAGCAATAGGCAGCAAGAAATTGTTTGTTCTAAGCAGGCAAGTTCTTGTGTATATCTGCAATTTGAGTGCCAAATTTGGTTCTATCTCAGAAGCCAATTTAACTGCAAAGAAAATCACCAGAGATTTAACCAGGACAGCTAGTTGATCCTTAGAAAGAGCTCTATGCTCATCAGAATGACTCTTGCTACCATAACTGGTAGGGAAAATCACTGTCCATTTGACTAAAGATTCTTATACATGTCCCTTTCTTTCTTTTTTCTTTCTTTTCTTTTTTTTCTCATTTGCTTTTCCTTATTTTCTTTTCTTTTTTTTTTTTTTTTTTGGTACTGGGAATCGAACTCAATACCTTGTGCTTGTCAGGAGGACACCATGCCACTGAGCTGTATCCATATCCCTATTTTCTTCCCCTTTTACTGGCAAGAATTTTGGTTTGGTCATGGACATCTGGTTAACATACAGCACACAGAAGATACAATACCTGTCCTTTAGTATTGAAAAGAAAAGCAGAGATGTACATGGAAGCATTATGCTGGTTCACAGGAGGCCTTGCAATGACCGAGCCAGCTGGAGTATGCTAAAAACTCTGAAGACCAAGAATTGAAACCAATGTTTTGAATGACATAGAAAAATACTATTGAATCACTGTAATGTAATTAGATATTTTCAGGAAAACATATGACAAATTTCAGAAAAGAAGAATATGAACATATATAAGGAAAGTTCTACAAGTGTTCTCGAATAGCTATGGATAGGTGCCTGAGTTTAACATACACTCTCAAACACACACAAATACACATTTTGCCTGAAGTGTATAGTGTAAATTTTTAGAGCCTGTTTGCTAGCTGATGTGACTTGCCTCAGCAAGATATAAGTAACTAATTTTTAGAATTTGTTAGCTTTCTAGATAGTATGTCAATCTTACAACTGGCTGCTTTGCTTTATCCATAAGAAGGGTAAAGACACAGCAAGTGTCTTTAGGAGAAGGGTTTAGAAAGTAAGGCACAATGGCTATCAGGGTGTGTGCAGCTGCTCAGTTACACGGGTTTCGTGGATATCATCTAGACAGGAAGCGTATGCAGAATTTGACAGTTTGCATTCAACTGCTATTTTCTCATGACATCCATCAAGCTACTTTATTCCATCACTTACATATTGCTCTGCTTTCCATATGTCAGAAACCATACACAAGTAATAGCTTTTAAAAGAAATTTATGTATTAATTTATTCTATTAGATAGAAGTTTAATAAGTGACAAAGCAATAAAAATGAGAATCAGATCACTACCCTTTTCTCCCTAATTTCTTCCAAAGAAAGGGAAAATTAAAGAAGAAGACTCATAGAATTAAAAATCTGTAAAGTTTTCTTTTTATTATTCATCTTCACATTATTTTAAAGCTTTCATGACATTTTCTTGCAAAACTTTAGAGTATGTGGATAAAAAATGCAACATGGCAAAACAAAACATTTGAAGAGTATAAATGAGATTATCTTTGCTCTAAGTTTAGTGAATCTAAGAAACTACAAAACAGTCAGATAAAAAGAAGTAAAATTTTTGCTGATAATTTTTTTTTTTAATCAGTACTGGGGATCAAACTCACAACCGCGCTATTGCAAGGTAGGCGCTTATGTCACTGAGCTAAATCCCCGGTCCCCTGCTCACAGCTTTTGCGTGGCATATTACTGTTTTTAGTCTTCATGGAGTTCCATATTCTGTATTCAAATATTCAGTGTCATAGAGACACTTTCACTTCATTATGAAGGGAAATGCTCAGAAAAAATTATTTATTCATAATTAATTTTGAAACATAAACTCTGGATTTATAATTATTCTTAAATTTTATTGTGAATTCAATTATCATCACATTAAAAATTTCGGATGAAAACTTCTTGTAATTAATGCCCTGAACTTTTAGAATTTCTAAAAATTCACTGCTATACAAAGTAATATTTGCTAGGACAGGTCACCATTTCAACCCGTATGAGTAGTTTGTAAATAAAACTGAATCAAATTTGGCATTGGAGGAAACTGTAAATCTTTGAAATAGGTCAGTAGTCAAGGGAGTAGAGAGGGAAAAGAAAATAAAGTGACATTCCATGAGCTATATGTAGCAATAAGAAATGCCCAAATGTTGGAGGGGAATCTAAGAAATGAAATCTGAGTTTAGAAATAGTGCTAAAATATCTTTAAACGTGAATTTAACTTATACGGGTGGTTATAATGTCTAGAAAGTATAGCGTGCAAAAACCAATGCCCTGCATGTTATTAACTCACCAATTGAGCCCCTTCCCGCAAAGTAGAGTTGATTGCTATATTTATTGCACTTTCTCTCCTTGTGACTACCACTTCCATTTGATAATGGAAGAAATGCAGAAGTAAGATTATGTGCTTAACGATTCACTTTGCAGTAACACGCTACTAAAAATATTACCAGATTCCTGAGTGCTATGTGCTGCAGAATGTGCTTGAGGATTTTGTTTCTCAGTAACTCAGACTATCACAGTACTGCTAGTCTGTTTCACCTTGTTGATCACTGGAATACTCCAGAATCTGAAGTTAAGAAATAGCAATTATACAGTAAATTCACCATTGTTGTAGTTGCCTCCGCAGGATCCAAGAAACAGAACAGCCCCAGAGAGAAAACTGATAAGGAGGACTGAGGTCTGAGCTCCATACAAAGCCTTTTTAAACCTAAACTATTACTCCAGTGACAACTACAAAGATCCACCACTTCCCCTTACACCAGTGATAAGTTTATAAGTATATTCTGTCAAAAGGAAGCGATCCCCATGTAACCAGAACTCCCAAATAAGCAGGGGGAAGCCCAATGCACTATTCTAGTTCATCAAAAGAGTGGACATTCCCAGATATTAGCCAGGAAATGAAATGATTTCAACTCTCTCTCTCTCTCTCTCTCTCTCTCTCTCTCTCTCTCTCTCTCTCTCTCTCTTCATACACCTCAGATGCTTTAGGAAAACTTGTTAGTGTAACACTGTCTTCCTAGATTGGTACTGTGCACTTAGAAGTATCACTTTAGATTTTTGAGAGAAGGATTGGACTGCTGGTTCAGAGTAATAGTCATTCTGGGCCTTGATCAAGTGGTTAAAATCCACTTAACATCTGTGAGATTTTGGGCAAATTATATATAAAGTCTCTGTATTTCAATTTCTTCATCTTTATAAAAGGATAAAAATTACATGTCTCTGATAAACTATTATACAGTTAATTCAGTTAATATTCATGAATCTCTTAGCAGAGTATCAGAAATACAGCATGTGATTACTAAATTTCAGTTACTATCCCCACAGTGTGAGCTCCAGAGAGTTTAAACATTGCAGCTCTATCTTTAAACCTCACAGCTCTATCTTTGCCTTTCTCCTTTGTGGCCTTAAATAGCCAGAACTACTAGACATTTGAACCTTAATTGCCTACATCTATGCACTGGGGACTCAAGCAGTCAAATATGCCACAGATGACAAAGTTGTACTTTGGTAGAAATCTACCCCAGCTTCACTATGGTATTTCACAAGGCATCTTTTCTGTTGTTTACTTGCCCCAACTATGAAGTGATGTGAGATTTCCTAAAGGCTCATAGAGCAAAAACAAATATACTAGTATTCATACTTCTAGCACATGTTCCATAATAGCTTTAAAAACAATTTTCAGGCAATAGATTTTGAAACATAAAAGCCTGTTTTATGTTTTGTTGTATATTATATAATTCTATATTTCCTAAGTAGCCTGATCTTCAGTTTTCAATTTGCTGTGTGTATCAATCTTCCAACTGTCGAGTCCAAGCTAAAATAAAATTCTGTAAATGAAGACAGAATCAGCTTTATGTTTGAACCATCTAAACTGTCTTTGCCATGGGAAAAAGGTTACATATCAAGGGTGAGAGGATCTCCACTGACAGCCAGGTTTTGGATTATGTTTCAGTTACATAGTTTGCTTGTAGTCCACAACAACATAAACAAAACTGAAAGGTTTTATGGAAGTTAACTAATAGTCTAACAGGTACAATTTTAACCTTGAGCTTTAAAAAGTAGCTTTAAAATATCCCATGGTGTCTTAGTCACTTTTCTCTTCCCTGAGGCAAAACACCCAACACCCACAACTTAAAAGAGGAGAAGTTTATTCTTGTGCATGTTTCACAAGTTTTAGTCCTGATTTAGCTGAATTAAACACAGAATAACATGGTAGAATGCGCTTGCAATGGAAGAATATTGCTCATGGCAAGATAGCCAGGAATTAGAGAAAGAAGAAGAAGCTAGAAGGAGAAAGATATGCCCTTCCAGGTCACACCAACAATGACCACCTTCAACCAGGCCCTACTTTCTAAGAGCAAGTGAGCTATGATGCCCCTATGAGTTAATCACCTTTGAAAAGCCCAGTGTCTCAGTATCTGAGACCCTGGGGAGCATCTAGATATAAACCACAGCACAAGAAATATGATCCAGATGGTTAATGGCTTCTGTGAAACACAGGCCTACAAGGCAAGTCCCTGGTTTTTTCGAGCTTGCTTTGGGGGAAAAGAAGATTGAATATAGACAGTGGTGGACAGTGGCCTCAGTCACACGCTTTCCTGATAAACACGCCACAGCCGCGGATCAACCTCTAACAAGAAGAATAAGGCTTTGAAACTAGTGTCAGTTGGATTTTTGGGCAAGTGTTGGATATAACTCACTGTTTACAAGAATAATGTCATGAGTGATATGCACCAGAGAGCAGGTAGTTGAAAGCTTCCAAGCTCTAAGATACTAAAGAGATAGGTACACATATAACAAAAAGTTTGTCATCTTGTGTAAGCACACACCTGTGCTTTGTTATTGAATCAATGAAAGAAAAATGGCACTTCTATCCCAAAAGCTTTATCAAAAACAATCCTCTAAGATTCCTAATAAAGATGTCAAGTTGAAACCTTAGGTCTTCTTTTATCCAATACTGTAAGATAGAAGAGATCAGGAAATGGAAAATCTTAGAAGGTAGGATAAGTTGTCTTAGACACAACTTAATCTTTTTCCTTGAACCAACTAACCAATTATGCCCTGATAGAATTACAAATATTGATATTTAAGTTACAATAGGCTCACTAAAAAAATTAAGAGATTTCTACAAGAAATCACAAGAAATGCCAGCAGCAGAAAAGAGTTTACTGTCTTAATGCAAAGATCAAATGTCCTGAAATTGTTTATCCAACCTAGCATAGCTGGGAACTGTTTTCCCTGCATTATCTTAGGAAAGCTGGGGAAAAATGTACAAAGCCTTTCATTAAAATGAATAAGAATCAATGGTATTCCAGGATAAAATATGTCACTTCATACACACACACACACACACACACACACACACACACTTCACTCTGCTACGAAAAATCAAATTTTATTCTCTTTCTCTCCTTGAGCTCACTTGCTTCTTGACTCATTTGACCTGTTTTGCCTTTGTCTTCCTGTAATTACGCATCTTGATCACATATCTCCTTTCCTCTCCAAGAAAAACCAATATCCCAGGTCTGTTTTCTACGATCAAGCAAAAACAAAGAAACAAAAAAACCTCTTTCCTGTGGGAAACATGCATAGCAGCCAGCCCAGCAGTGCCTACGATTTCCTCAAGCGCTGAATTCCACACGCCTCAAAGAAAATTATTCTTGGGTAAAATCTATACATAGAAAGGATCCACTAAAAGATCTTCAAATTTAAGATATATTACATTTAGCTAAAGAATTGACGTACATTGAAATCTTGTGAACACGATTAAGGCTTACAATTTTAAAACAGACTGGGACATCTCATGATAAGCAAAAGGCAATAAAATGCTCAATTACACCTTTTGGAGTTTGAAGATAGAAATGAATAGAAATCTCAATGGAGTTTATTCCTTGAAATCAGTTTATTGGGCCAGGGATATGGCTCAGCAGTAGGAGTGCCTCTCTGACAACTGAATGTCCTGAATTTGATTCCTGGTATCAAAAAAATCACTAAAACTCACTTCATTGACAGATAATATTGCATACCTATTGTGCTTTGACTCTCTTAAAGTGGTCGTTGAAAATTATTTTCTTCCTTTCTCTCTTTCGTTCCTTCTTTTTTCTTTCTCATTTCTCTTTATCTTTTTTATCTTTCTCTCCCTCCTTCCTTCCCTTCCTTTCTTCCTTTTTCCTTCCCTCTCCCTTCTTCCTTTCTTTCCTCCTTCCTCCCTTCTTTCCTTCCTTCCTTCCTCCCTTCCTTCCCTTTCCTTCCTTCCCATCATCATGCCTGGAACTGTTTTTAGAATGTTTAGACCGTTCTCCTCACATTGTCACCAGCTCATTACCACAGAATTACACTTCACAAACAAGAGCTGGCTGGAAAGCCAACTTCACTTAGCTATGCCATCTAAGGGAATTATTAAAAGGATGAATTTCTTTCTGTTTGAAAAGCCAAGCACACTCTGACCAGTAGGCAGGCAGGGCTACTGCCGGCTCCTTTCCTCAGTGCTGTCTTCCGGTCACTCACTGATGAAGTCAATACAGTGCAGCAATGCTGTTTTTATAATTGGAACCAGGATGCCACGTACTTTTTTGCATAAACAGCCTTCACAGATTCATTGTAATCAGCTTCACAAGTTTTGCTGTTATTATATTTACTAACAACTAGAGATGTGTATTTTGTAATGAGTATAAGAACTGAACTTTATATGTACACATACACACATGGGAATAAGAATTATCCAACACATTATCTTCTACTTAGGAAAGATAAATACAACTTTCATTATATTAATTACATTAGAGCATATTTTCTAGGAGTATAATACCTGGACCAGAATTTTACATTATACAGTATAGAATATTTATGTGTGTGTGTATCACTAAGATATTATGTGTGTATTTATATACATTAAGTATAAGGTTTTCAATCTGCTATTGCTTTCGTGTTTAATTAGTGACTATTCTGTATTTACAAAATCTTCAGTTGAAAAGTTTTTTCTGCACTTAATATTAATTAATAATTAGAGTTCAAAGGTAGAAAATAACATTTCTAAAAAGTTTGTAAGGATCTTGTATGTTTTATACTATCCGATAAGCCATTTTGGGTAGTATCTTTGGTGAACTTCAGACAAATGACTATGACATCATCAGTGCCTGATAAAAAAAATATATTTCTCCCCTGCAATAACTTTGTAGGTCAGGGACATTTTAATTTTAGGGAAATTTTTTTACTTTTCTTAAGTAAAATATTTTTAGTCATATTACTTTCTTTGTTTTACAATCTCTTGATTTGATCAGACAGCTCAAAATGAATTTCCAGGGTTTCCAATGGAATGTTTCATACAGTGAGAGAGAAGATGTAAATCGTGACGCAGCAATTGTCTCTTTAAGGATTTGTAGAAATATTGATATAAATGTCAGAAGAGGGAGGCCGAGAATGAGAATATGAAGATGGATGCTAAAAATGATCATTTTACAGATCCAGCTTCATTAGAATCACAATATACAAATGCATCCTTCACTCCAGACCTATTATCTGCAGTCCTTCATCACATGTGGCCATATCTAGAAACCGATTATGTAACCGATTGCTCTTTTGCTCAATTACCCGCCTCTCCTACCAAATAACAGAATATTTACCCCTCCTCACTCACTCCCAGTCCTTCTTAGCCATTCTTTCTCTTGGGCTCCACTTACGGAGAGCAGGTTGACCAGACATCTGGTCTGCTCAGAGAGTTAAAACCTCCATGTCTAATGATCTTTCCAGAAAAAACAATGATCTTGCAGGCTGCTGACTTCCTTGATGAAAGGGCACGGACAATTTCAAAAACACATTATCAACAACACAAGCAATAGCATAAGTGATCTAAATGTCCCTTGAAGTCCTGAACCAAGCTAGAGCTCAGCCTTTCTGCGAATTGGAAGCACTGTGCCTGCTTTGCCTATTGACTGCCGAGGGCTAGAACAAGCTTTGCTACATCAAGGTCAGAATTCCCAAGGCTGGCATTCAGGGTGATGACGGGAATACTGCTGATGTGAAACTGCTGCTGTTTACCCTGTAATGGGCTATTTGTAGAATTGAGGAAGCCAGCACTGAAATATAGCCAGAGAAGCTTCTTCTCTGCTGAGGTCTCTGAAACACCCAGAAAAGGGTGAAGTCCAAATGAAAATCAACTCATATCTTTACCTTTGCTCTTTCACACTGTTTTTATTCATATCTCATTCACTGTGCCTTAATAAAGAGGCCAGTTACTTTTGAAATAGGTTTTTGTCAGATTGCCAATCTCTTGAAATCTTAGAAACCCACTGCAAATGTGAGCAGAGTCTTTGAATAACCTGGCATCTGGCCAAGCAGAGAAGATCTTTCAGATAAGAGGAGTCAGCCATTCCATTTAATGCTTTGATTTTGTGCTTGAATTTAAAAAGGCTGGACTAGATAACCTTACCACTTGAAGATTCCATGGCTATTTATTAAATATCCTTATCATTCAAATATTCTATAAATAAATGTTCTACAAGAAAAATTCTAAAATTGCTGTGGTTTGGAATCCCTCTCTCTCTCTCTCTCTCTCTCTCTCTCTCATCTATCTATCTATCTATCTATCTATATATATATATGTATATCTTTCTCCTTCTCTTTCCTCCATACTTGCTTTTATTTTTCCACTCATCCACCCCCAAATATGCGGCAATAACAAATTCCTTCACCAAAGCTACAGAGTTGTTACTTATTACAATGCATGTTTTTTAAATTCTCTGCTTACTGATGAAAACATATGATATGAAATGCTGAAGAAACCTCAGGGGTATTCCAAGAATTTATGGACAAAAAGTCAAGACTTGTGGTATTTTCCTTCCAAATGCATGTGTACTAAATCAAACAGACATAAGAATTTATACTTAAAACTTCCAGAACAAAACGAACACATTCTATCCTTGGCAATCCCTGACTATGGGAACTCTGAAGCAATGTGAATGGACTTGGTCCTTTCCGTCCCCCAGAGCCATCTGTATGAGGCTGTACTGACTCAGCTAGACTGCTGGGAGAAAGTTTTCCAGTCCTGCTCCACGGGAGCCTTATTTAAGTACCAGGTTAAGCCTCTGACCCTTTCACATCCCTGTGTAAAACCAACATTGGCTGTCTCCTATCTGCTAAGTAAATCCTTGACATTAATATCTAAATACCTTATAATTTTGCCTGTGTTCTTTTTTGTGTTTGTTTTCCATGGTGCTCCTATGCATTTCTATCAAGCAGTGCTCCTCAGTGTCATCACTGCAGGCATGAGGGGCAGGTAGTTATCTGTTGAGATGAACACTTGTGAACACTGCACTATGCTTAGCAGCATTTCTGGCCTCTACCCAATAGACACCTGCAGGACCCAAAGTTCAATCATTCAAACCTGTCCCTAGATATGAAATTTAGCAAGGGGGGGCCAAGTCATACTTACTTGAGAACTGCCACTGTAATCCAATCAAATTCCATTACTTGTATGAGATCTAAACTTTTGGTGAATATTTAATTTTAAAAACTATTATTGTAAAAAGACAAACTGACATTAATCCTCACAGTACTCTGCCTTACTTTGAACACACTTATGCTACCATTCTTGCTACTTTCTGAAGCAGTGCTCAAAGTTCTTTTCCATGGCTTTGTCATGTCTGAGTCAACTGAAGACATTTGTTATTTTATGATAATTTTAACTTTAGAGGAAGTCAGACATGGTACAGTCCCAAATCTGGTGAATAAGGTGATGAGGACTTTTCAAGCCTGCCTTTCTGTGGCAATCAATAATGGCATTCACACTGCTTTTAATAACAACTCATAAAAACATTCACACAAAAAAAAGACATCCAGAACTGTCCCAGAAAGTGTTCACAATGATGCGATAAGTGTATTTGAAGGTTATTTTGTTTTGAAGGTGATTAATAACAAGGGGGTCTTTTACTGTGGTAAAATTTTTATTTAAACCTTATGTATATATTACGATCACCTTTTGTATTGTTGCTAACTCATATCATTCCCCCATGTCTACTTACGTCTTTTTTACAATAATAATTGTTTCTAAATTACTTCTATGACTAAATTACTTCCTCTATACCCATACCTTAGTTTCACATGTTAACATTTCATGACCAGTCTGGAGCTTCCTCTACGAAATTATTTTTTTCCTAGTACTAAATACTGAACCCCCAAACAGCCTCATCCCCAAGCCTTTAATTAATTTTGTTTCTATTTTGAAACAGGGTCTCATTAAGTTTTTAAGTTGGATAAAACTTGAGATCTCTCTACCTCAGCTTCCTAGAATACTAGGTCTACAGGTGTGTATCACCACATCTGGCTTATGAAACATTTTATAATCCCTATATCCTGATGTCATCACTTCTTTAAATCCATCCTTTGACAAGGTGGTGCATCTTTATTATATAGCACTTGGGAGAATAAGATAGGAGGATTGCAAATTCAAGGCCAGCCTAGCCTCTACAGACAGGTCCTACCTCAATCAGACAAAACTTCATCTTATTTATCCCTCTCATTCATTAGTCATAATATTCATATTGATCTATTTGTCACATTGTCATTGAAATGTTGTACTTCATTTACTCGGTTTATAAATATACAGCTCTGATACTGAGCCAGAAATTGGTATTAAATTACTAAGTAAAGTTAGCCTTCTAAGTTGGTCAATTTGCCAATGTTGCAAAAAGGCAGAGGGTAAGTAGAATTTGTGTGGGAGTGGAGAAGGCAGTAATAAATGGATTACTTTTTAAAATATACATCATTTGATTAAACAAACAAATATCTTAGTGGACCACAAATAGCCCAGTGGTTGTTAACTCTAGTAGTTAGGAGCCTTAGTGAAGAATGATATTTAATGTGAAGATTGAAATGTAAGAATCATCCTTATGGAAGTTTCAGCCTGTGCAAAGGCCCTGAGACATAAGTGACTGTGTCTTACTTGGAGATCTGAAAAGAATGTGTGTGACAAGATTATAATCAGCTAAGCAGAGAGCTGCAGAAAATTAATTAGGAAAAGTAAGCTTACTCAAACTGTGCACAGCCAGTTAGTTCGAAGTAAGAAGTAAAAGATTTTATGGAGGAAAACGATATTATGCAACTGATGCCATCAATAGATTATTCTGTGTCTAAAAAATGTAGGAGTGTTTCTGTTTAGTATTCTCAGGATTAGAAGAGACACCTTCATTTTCCCTGTGGCTAAAGCTCCAGAAAGTTTGAAGCTCCCACTCCCAAACGTTCCTCACATTCTCTCAGGAAGGCATTAGGAAGCGATGAGTTATTGACACTTTCATCCATGGGGACAGGTTGCTACTCAATGTGTCATACAAATATTCACATTTTCTGTTTGGGCACAGCACGAAAAAGGATAAGAAGCACCACTATGACATAGGATTAACATAGACATCCAAGTGATGCTTAACACTCCTGAAGGAACTGGTTCTCTCTCAGGAGATCCTTTTTCAGAATTGGGAAACTCTGACAGCTAGAAAGCTGCCTTCCTAGTTGCATCAGACACGTGTGAAACACACTGGTGAGAACATGAGTAGACAGTGAGGCTCAGGCCAGTCCCTAATAGAAAAGGTTCCTCTACCTCAATAAAGCTCCTCCCTGTCTACCGAATTGTCCGCCTCTGCTGCGATCCTGTTCTGCTTACACTCGTTTCTGTCCTGTGAGGCTGGGACCTTTTCTGTTGTCTCTTCCTTAACCCTGTTCCTTAATCGTTTCCGCTGACTCCTGGCTTGTATGATTCACTGTGATAAGCTTCTGCTGATTGCTGATCCTTGTCTTCAAGAAATACGTCATCCTTTTCTCTGTGTCTTTTCCAATAATCTGTAATCACCTTGAGAATGACTGGGCTTTGTGCATCTTGTTATCTTCAGTGTAAAATGGAGGGTTGATCAAATTGCAGATAACCAGTGGATATTTAATCGTTGTGAATGGAGCAATTTTGAGATTTGGAGCAAAAATTTTACATCTATAGCTCACTAATAATAAGTCATGCATTCAAGTGAGTGTTCCACAAATCTTACTGAGTAGCTCTGTGCCCAATGCTAGGAATACATGGGCCCTACCTCGTGAGTTTATGGTCTAGATGGATATGTAAATATTAATCAAATGATTGCATAATCAGTAACTTAAAATGATATGAATTTTATAAGGGGAATTATAGAATGCCATAAAATACCTATCAGGACAACTTAATTTTGTATTTTTTTAGAAGTTTTCTTCCCCTGGTGAGATTGGAGATAATACTTTTTAGCCAAGTGAATTGCGCACACATGTGCATGCTCGTGCATGCATGTGTGTGCGTGTGTGTGTCTGTGAGTGTACATGCATGTGTGTGTTTTGCTGGATATAAACCCCAATAGGCAATATTCTTCAACTCAACTCTCTCCCCTGTCCAGAAAAAGTAAATCTTGGGGAAAAAAAGCATTTAAATTCTCAAAGCCTCTACTATCTGACCAATGATATGGGATAGTGATGTTTTCTCTTTAGGTTTCACACAAGAATTAATTAGTAAACATTGGCAAATCGTGTGCCACAGAAAAGAAATTCAGCAATCAGCAGATCCACTCTCCAATGAAGACAGTGTGAGGCCAACAGGACTGTGAACAGGCGGGAGAGGCATGAAAGAACATAAATGTCTCCTGTGCTGTAATGAATTGTACTCACCAAAATACATGTTCAAGATTTAATATTCCCTTTCCTCAGAATGTGACATTCAGATGTAGGGGTACTGCAGAAGTAACTGGTGTAAACTGGAAAAAGTCAGCCCTCAATCACCATGACTGGCTTGCTTCTAAGAAGAGGTAAATTTGGAAAAGGTGTGTGAGGATAGAACAGCACGCAATAATGCAGGGGAACATTGAAATACTGCAGCCAAGGAGTGCCGAAGATTGTTGACAAACCATCAAGCACTAGCAAAAGGTAAAGATTCCCTCTTACAGGTTTCAGAGACAGTATGGTCTACCAATCCCGTTAATTTGGATTGTAGCTTCAAGTATACTTAAAATAATAAATTTCTGTTAGTTTAAACCACCCAATTTGTGGAACATTTTTATAGCAGCAATAGGAAGGCAGCATCCCTTACAAAGTCTGTGTTGCACATTTCAAGAAATAATGTGGACTTTGAAGACTGATCAGTTGAAAGTAGGATACAAACAAGAGTCCATTCATAATAAGATGTTTGGGGATAAATCTGGAAATACTGTTTATTTTCCATTCCCTATGAGGGGCAGGACCTTGAGGGGTAGCACCCATTCAGTCCATGCCAAGCTGCACTCAAAACAGCCTGATGACTTGAATTAGTTTCAACCAAACCTTTGAGTGTGTGTTTATGGAAAGTTTACAGGTAAAACATTTTATCACGTTGAATTTGCACTCTTTTATAGTAAAAAGCATCTTCTCATTTTATTTAATTGGAGAGGAAAGCATGCAGTAAATTAAGTCCAATTTGCACGCAATTGTGAATGCAATGTAAATCTTGGCCTTAGCTAGGAAGCAAACTATATACAAACTCAAAAGCCCTCTATTTGAACTTAACATTAATTATTTGCTTGAAAATTTTAATAGTTTTCTTCTCTTGCTTTTAAAGACAAATTCTGAAGTATTTTCTTTCTACTTTAAAATCTATAACTGATAATAAGAATCTATCCCCTAGGGGCTAATACATTTCTCTGATAGCATAACAGCAGTGCCCACAAGCTCCGAGGCCAGCCTTAAAAAATTTTTTTTCCATGGCTTTAATTCATATGCTTTTGCTCTATTTAATTATAGAGCAGGAATATTCCACACTTACAAATACAGTGACTGGTGTGTAGAAATAGCAATATACTGATTCATATTTTATAAAATTTCCTATTCCCCATGCACTGGTATAGAGAACATACTTCTTTTAAATTAAGGCTTTAAATTCAATTTCAGACCAATCCCTTCAACTCATTATCCATAATATCCTTGTTTACTTCCATGGAAATGCTCCTTGGTTAAACTACAAAGATTTACCTAACTCAAATTGATATATTTTCTATCCTCTCAATTTGCAGAGTTTCATGTTGTGATTGTTAAATAATGAAAGAGATACCTTCGTTTGAACAAATTAATATCATTGCACATTAATCTCAATTATGTACACAAGGAAAAGAAAAGCAGGAACTGGATGAAAGAGACCACTGGACACGTCTGGAAATGGTGCACTGGCCCCGCGAGAGATTCCAGTGACTCAGTGCTCGTGATTTTTCACATTCCCTCCTTCTACAGCACAGAAAATTTCATCACGACACGGACTCTACCAGCAGCCATGTTTAGAAACTTCTTTGGAGTTCCTTCCGGGAAATGGCTTCTATATCCCCTTGTCCCAGTCAAGGGTTCTTAAATTTTAACATTGACTACAAAGAACCAGCACCCCAATAAAGATGAGTCAAATCAGGCTCCTGAAGCACAAGACCCAATAATGTGCATTTAAAAAAAGATACGCTGCAGATGACCCTGCTGCAAAACATCTGAAAAATCTCACATGCAGATACACTGTTTGGGACTCCTGGCTCACGGTGCTCCTAGCTACTTGAGGAAAATGATAGGACATCTCCTCCCTGGTGTAGAGCTGCTGCGTCTCAGCACACCAAATTCTGGGCCAAGTGCTTTTTCCTCCTCTGAAACATCATGCAGTCTGGTGTAGGATCTGCAGCGAATGGAAGAATACTAGGGACCTTCCCCAGTTCATTTATGTACATCTTCAAAACTGTCTTCTTGTGACTGTGGCCAGCCTTCCTGGAAAAAGCTATAACCTGTCCTAGATACTCTAATGGTGAGAGTAACATGTAGATGGGAGTTGGGAGTTTTCCACATTATGTAAATAATATTTTATGTACATACCTTCTTTTCATAGTAGTAAATCATAGTGAGGACCGCTGACATGGGCCTCCCCACTGGGAGACCTCAGCTTGAAATTAGGTCTACATATGCTTACCTGTGAAACGCAGGTTAAAACATGATCTCTCTGAACCTTGCATGTTTTAAAGGAGGATAATGAGTGTTTTCTACAATTCGTAGATTATCGATCATGTGTGAAAAATGCCTGTAATGTAAGTATATCATTCATGATAAATAATAGTAAATAGACATAGAAAAATGGTGTCATTTCTGTAAACGGATGGGTCCTGGTTCCTTAGCAGGGTCAGAAACTCATGCAAACCTCATAGTGTCTATGAGGATATAACGGCAGGGTTTGTCCTGAGTACTTAGCTGCAACACCCAGGCTTACATAAGAAGACAGGAAAGATAGTTAAATTAGCTGAAATTCCTAGATTCTTTCTGTTTGGGGAATAGAATTGGAGTGGGAGCAGAAATAGGAGTACCTTTATTAAAATAATCTTTAAATTGGCAATCAAATGCTCATTTGATCAACTAAAACAATGGATTCAATGTAGAGAGAAAAAACATTTCTTCTATCCAGACTTTGGGAGCATATATATTTCAGAGCATATTCATTGGTAGTTTTCCCTTATTTCACTTTTTAAGTTTCTGGGACCCTGACAGAAGCTGTGGATGGCCCGTTTGTTTGCATTTTATTCTTCTCATGTGTTTACTTTTCCATTTTGGACTGGGCATGAAATGCACACTCAGATTCATGCATTAAATATCCACGGCATAAAGGACCACCCCAGCACACTCAATCATTCATGAGCTCAGTACCGAGTTTCAATTGCAAGACGGTGGTGGCAAGTTTCAGTATGTCCTACAGCAAATGCCTGAAGGTTTTACTCTCCTTGTAATACGAAGAAAGCCCTAGCCCATTTATCACCCAGCCCTGGAACTAACAAGTGAGTAGTTTCTATGTCTTGGATACTACTACCGTGAAGTAAAGGATAGCATTACATGACCCCAGAATAGGTTTACAGCCTAAAACTGAACCAAATCAACCTAAGCTTCTGTGAATTAATAATACCTTTGGGATATTAGGTAGACATTTTATTCTTTCTGTCCTAGCATTTTGATTGATTCTTAGTAGTGACAAACTTCTAGGCATGCAATACATTTTTTAAAGTATGTATTTTCAAAGTATGTATTTTGGTAACTATTTTTCTTGAAAAACTAGTTAGATTCTTGAGTATAAGGACCTAAACATACTGTTGTGTTTTATCTTCCATTGGTTAAAGCAATTTAAGTAGTTTTTTTTTTCTCACAACTCTGCAAAATACAAAAATAGTGATTTGTAATTTTGTTGACTAACTGGAGAAAGCAACTATTCTCAGTAGGCCAAGGAATAGGCAAGCTGCAATCCACAGCCAGATCTGACTTGTCACTTCCTCTTGTATCACTAAGTATTTGTATTTGAAACACAGTCGTAGCCATTTATTATGATATGTTACTACTACCTTTACACTACAATGGTAAAGTTAATAGTTAGGATACAGGAATGTATGATCCACAATGTCAACATTCATGTAGCCCGACACAGCATAAAATGTGCTGAATATCCTGGTCCAAACAAAACCCCTGACAGTGTTTGGCCTTCTACAAATTTTAATTTAATGACAAAACATGGACCTTGGTTAGAGTTTCAACCTAACTAATGTGTTTACTTTACTTGAAGAGTTAGCTTAATTTTGTGGCTAACTTCTGGAAACATATGTAATTCTCTACCACATTATATGATTTATAAAAATGTTTCTGAAAAACTATTATCTTTACTCCTTTTCAGAACTCTTTTTGAATATATTTATAAATACAAGCAAAACTAATAAGACACACAGTAGTACTTTGACAATAAATGTATCATCGCAGCAGTCTGTGTAAAGAAAAAAAAAAGGACACAAGTTGCTCATGAAGTACCTGTAGATTTTTGAAAATACAGATATATGCACACACATTTATAAATAAAATATATAATGCACATATGTTATATACATATACATATATATAATATCTTACTGGTTCTGTTTTGATCTTTCAGATTAATAATTCAAAAACTTCAGATTACATGTTTAACATCATGGAGTAGAAGCTGATAAACTCAGTTTAGGCATAGAACTGCATTATTTATAATTTGTTTTTCTCACAGAGGATCAAAGTATTCTAAATTTTAAAAAAATTTAGAAAAGAGACTTCATGCCCCATGTTCTCTACCAGCCATAACAACTAGGTACAATATTTAAGATATCAAAAACAAAACAAAGACGAAAGAGTGAACCAATTGTTCAGACTTCTATTTCCCCTTGCAATGTTTACTGCCTCGGAAGGATTTGGTGTTGACTAACTGTGTCTATCCTTTATCCAAACAAACTGAAAAGCAAAATCAGAGTAAGAAAGAGGCATTAAGACTGAGGCCACTATGTGGAGTCTATCAAGCCACAGGAAGACTTTCCTCATGTTTCTATATTCTTCCTAAGCAGAGGCTGCTCTGTAAGCAACAGTTCTCATACTGACCTGGAACTATGAGCCAGAGAACAACTGAGTCAGAACTGACCTGCACAATGATGCATGCATAAAACACACAATCTGATTAAATGTCCAAGGTATCAGGCTTGGCATCATGTTCTGAGGATTTAAAGTCAGACAAGGCCAGGACCCTGCCATTAGAGGCCTTCTATGCAATAGTGAAGAGAGAATATTCAATCCACAGGAGTGGAGCATGCCATACCTTACTGAAATTCAAAACTATGACTCTCACTCACATGTAACACAAATGCAATATACTGACTCATTGACTAATGAGTAAAATTTAATGGGAGGACCCAAAATCATTGGAGAGACATAACTAGGACAATCATAGAAGAAGACTGATGAACAGATACAAAACTGCTTCAAAACCAAGAGGGTCACCTTTGGGATACCTGTTCCACTTGACAGGAATTATTTGCACATCTACATTGCAATAAGGCACAAAGTGGCATGTGGCTTCACTGTATCTAGGGGTTTTAAATTAATGGTAAGCAGGAAGGTGGTCTAAATGTGGCCAAAAACTACAGCAAATGTTTAAATTGATATTTTAAAAACTTACTAGAGTAAAAGACACATTTCTTAGAATGATGGAATGTGTTCAAAGT
Organism: Dolichotis patagonum; assembly: GCA_004027295.1. Lineage (NCBI taxonomy): Eukaryota > Metazoa > Chordata > Mammalia > Rodentia > Caviidae > Dolichotis > Dolichotis patagonum. The sequence goes on from PVJX010009224.1 coordinate 53,147, forward strand.
AAGGAGGAATATTTTAAATATTTGAGTGAAATTAATAATGTCTTTTATAATAATTTTTAAATTTAAAAATTCACTATACTTTTGATCACCCCTTCCTGATCAAATGCTTACTGAAATTTCTGTGAAATACCTACATTACAGTATTTCCTCATTCATTCAATTCACCCATGTGGCACTGTTGTAGTCAGGGGTTGTGAGAAGAACAATTAGATTAGGACACACAGGGCTGGGGATTCAGCTCAGTGGTATAGGTGCCTGCCTTGCAAGCAAGTACTTGGTTGTGAGTTCTATCCCCGGTACCAACAAAAAAAAAAAAGAAAGAAAGAATTAGGACACAGAATTTATGTTATTTTATGATGGTCACCCAGAGTTTAACACATGAAAGTGCATGAAATATGTCCACAATATTAAAGACACAGATAGTCAGCCAAGGGCCTGGCTCCCACAGCAATGTCCTGTATGAGTCCAGATGAAGACCTAAATCCCATGACAATGCCTCACACAAGTCCAACTGGAGGTCTAGAGCCAAGGAGAAAAACTCACACGCCAGTCTATTTTATGGATCTATGCTGGGAAGGCCCAAAGGTCAGCAGTGGAAGCTAGAAAGTCTAGCAAGGTAAAGAAGCAAGGTAGGTTGAGGTTTCTTCACTGGAGCCGAGAAGTCACTCTCAAAACACGGCTGTCCTGTAAACGTCACAGCCATCCTCAGCGACATGAAGGTTCCACGCTCCTCCAACGATAAGAACACTCAAGTAGGTGCCAGAAAGCCAGCGTGATGAGCTTCTCCTGGAGATTAAACAGCACACATTTTCCCCTCTGGAGCCAGGAAGCGATGCTCTATGTAAGGACCAGAGCTCCCCCAAAGTGAACCACAGCCACTCTCACCAACAAGGTCCTGAGCTCCAATGACAATGGTTGAACTCACACTGGGGAAGCTAATCATGACGAGCTCCTCCAGGAGAATCAACAACTCAGAACAGCAACACTTAGAGAAACCCACAATGCCCATCTCTTCTTATCCAAGTCTCTATGTATGCTGGCAACTTCCCTCAGGTGGAACATCTACACTCAGCACCATGCTGGTTTAATTCAGCTGGTGTGAAGTTGACCACCAATTTTTAATCTGTTATAGGCACTGTTTCACTTCTGGCTCACCCATAAAGTAAAAATACTATAAAAGGTAAACATTTCTGAATCAGTTCAGTATATTGAGGCAGCCACAAGAGCACAGATAGACACTCACAAAAGAAGTCTTTCAGAATTGCTTCAGAAAGTCACACAAGCAGTGTGAGTGTTTTAAGCAAGGGGAGGTATTTGGGGGAGTAATAAAAAGGTATCTTTTACTATAATTTTAAAGATTTAAACATTCATGTGATTGTTTGTACCTTGTCATACCTAGGTGGCCTTTGTTCCAAAAGGACAATGAAAGGAAAGTGCTCATATCTGTTTCCTTATTTCTTAAATATCAGAAATATTTTCTGACGCATAGAAGAAGGCACCTTCAACAGTTTGGGATAAAGATGAGGCAGGCACAGCATAGCAGCATTTGTGCTAAGACCTGAATGGAAAGTGGGGACAACCAGATGAGGACCAGAAGATGAGCACTGCAGCAATGAGAGGGAAAATACATGACATCTTGATTTTCATTCCTGAACTTCCCTATGCAACCCACCTGCAAGCTGGAAAATCACAAAACCGCTCTAGAAAAAGAGAAAAAACACTGACATCTCTATGCTTAGAAGGAAGGATAACTTCACTAGCTTGTCATCAACTCCCAGCCTTGTCTAGAAGCTAGGGAAAGATCAAAATGGTGCAAGGAAGCCTAGGACGTGCCCCATTGTGGCCATGAGTTTAGCAGAAGTCTTAAAAAAGAGGAAGAAGGGAAGAAAGCTCCAAACCGTCTACTGACTAGCCACATGTGCTGCTTGTCTGAATCAGTTTGTGGTCTCTCACTTACTCTATTTAAAATTCTGTGCATCTGGGGGTATTTTTTCTAGTGTTTCCTATCGTATCAGTGACAGAATTGCCAACACAGAGGTATCCATAAATTATACTGCAGTCTAGTAGTTTCTAGTGTCTCGAAAGCTTGGAACAAAAGACCCAAATGCAAATGTGAGCTGCTTAATTCAGTGAGTATTTGTGATGTTACCCAGGTGCCAATGACATCTTTCTGACCAGCTCCGAGGCACCAGGGACCAACCCAACATACATTTTTAATGTGCTCAGCTGTGACAGCGTACACACAGAAGACTTTAAGGCCTTAAAGTCATCCTCCTGGAAACCACTGCACTTTTACGGACCCAGAAGAAATGGTTTAATTAATCTTCTTTTTCAGGGTAGCTTTTTTTTATATAAATTATGTACACTGAAAACCTGCCAATTATAGCAAATTAAGGGACTTGGCAAGTACACCCATAGAGGCAGATGGTAAATAATATCCAGATTCTGATTTGAAATAGGAGCAGAGATTAGCTAGTGCAGAATGTAAAAGCAATCCAGATACGAGAAATAAACAAATTTAATGTGTACTCAAGGGGAGGGTTCTGCTTGAGGATAGTTTCAGCGATGTGTTGAAAATGGATTATTCATTATCATTATGTATATTTCTGTGACACCAGCCTCTTCTTAGCGCTTTTATCTGTGATTCTTCAATGAATATTTGTTGTTAGTACCTTGGGGTGTTATGCAGATGCCTCAGTTTCCCCACAGGGTTGGGCTGGGTGAGCAGGTTGGCTGGGTTTTTAATGACATCACTATAGAATGTGCTTAGCTCTGCACTTGGCATTCAGTGAAGCACACCAAACTCTTCGCTGATTTTGTTGGCATCGTTATGACGACCAGCATAACTAACTCATCACACACACTGATCCTTACTTATTTGCCCAAAATAATGTCTACTGCTACAGATGCTGATGACATACCAAGGGTATTCCGCCACTTCCATTTACACAGGAGGATTGGAGGCTTAGAGAGTTTAGACACCCTCCCTGTGTCACATGGGTAGTAAGTACCAGAGGTCTACATGGGCAATTGCCATTTGTCCTTCAGAGACACACAGCTACTTAAAACCTAAAGAATTCCTAAGCAGGTAATCTTTAGACAGGTGCATCCTGGAAGGCCAGAAGCGAACTTTGCACATCCAAGGTAAGGTGATGTCCTGGGAAGGAGGTCAGACAAGCACAAGATGAGATAAGCTTCAGTCTCTGCCCTCCTTTTCGCTCATCCGAAGTGTGTTTCTGTATTCCATCACTACAGCAAGAAGGATGGTGATCTCAGCTTATTTGCCCAAATAACTAGATTTCTTTTTAGCTAATTCACTACAGAAATCATTTAGAACAATTTCCAAGCTTGGTTACAGACTCCACACTTTAAAAATAACATTAGAAAGTGGAGGACAGAGGACAAGACAGGACAGCAGGAGTCAGATGGTGAGGAGGGACATCACCAGAGGCAGCAGAACAGCATTCTCGGCAATGGCGTACACGAAGCTGCCCCAACTCTGCAGCTCTCTGAAGACACCTGGGTCCTGGAGGTTCTGAGGAAGGGATCTCCCATGAATCCGAAGTCACAGCTGAGACAGACTCAGTGCATGTTCGTCATGTAATTCATGTTCAGCCTAGATTGCTAAAATTAGGAATGACTCAATCACAATGCATCATTACAGCTATTTCCAAGACTGGAAGTGAGGCGCTTCTTCAGCGCTGATGCAAAAGCTTACCCCAATTAGCTTCTTGCAAATGCTCTGCCTGCAACAGGGCTTCGTTTCCTAGGAGCCTTCAATCTAATTACAAGGCTTGATTCTCCCGCAGGGCCCGCCTGGCCAGATGATTTCATTTTACTTTTAGTATAACCTTTGCCATCAGTGATGTCACTGGAGTGTTCCTTCTCTTGAGAGGCTCCTAGGAACACACTAAAAGGTTAATTTGTTTGATATTTGGTTAAAGAGGCTTCGCTACTGGAGGGGCCCTGTTTTGCTGTAGGCAGGTAACAGTACAAAGCAGGAGTCTTCAGATGAAGGCAATTTACACCCAGCCAGCATCAACATAGCTGTATGCACTCACTACCCAGGAGCTACTCAGATGGAAAATCACTGCTGAGAAAGAAGGCCATGGGCCCTTTCTACAATTCAGATTATTCACTCATAGAGACTGCATATTTCTCACGGATATTTTACCCCTTAAAAAAAAAGAACTACAAGTATCAGTGAAAAATGTAACCAGGAAAAATTCACGTTCATATGTTCAGTCTTTTTTTTTTTTTTTTGTTTTTTTGAGACAGGGTTTCACTGTGCAGTTCAGGCTGGGCTGGAATCTACAAAGATCCACCTGCATCAGCCTCCCAAGTGCTGAGATTACAGTCCTGCACCACCACACCCAGCTGTTCGACCATTTTAAAATCAAAAAGGGAAAGAAAAATTATAATAGTTGATATGCAACAATTGCATCATCATTGCTGCCCAAAATTAAGATATATTTTCTACCATTGTACAATCTCTCCATCCCTCCGGTCCCTGCCTCTCGAATATGGCCCCTGCTGTACAATACAAGAGACACTGTGGAAGGATCCACAATGTGTACAGTTCTTTCACTGAGCCTGTGCTGATAATAAGGGTCTATAAAGCCAACAAGATTCATAAATTGAGAAACTAACAATCATTGTGTTACTGGCCACTGAGTTCCATACAGGTAGGTTCATTTGCTCACTGCTGACAAAATCAAAGGGGATCATTTATTTTAGTAAAAGGGTAAAAAGAATTAGTCAAAGTTAAATACAATGAAAAGCACCGCCCGTGTATTGGCAGAAGCAGGATCTCATCAAGAAGAAGAAGCCAATTAGCCCTTCCAGAAAGCCATGCAAGCCATGCAGGGCCCAGGAAGAGAAGTCAGAGAGCACCTCCCACTGCAGGCCATCGGCTGGTCACAGGACAGGCTGACGTGAGACAATGCTTATATTGTCTGGTGGATTTTGCAGGCCTGGGGCTGGTGGTCCAAGAGTCTATTGGGAGGATAATAGTATGCAACATAGCAAATATGGGGAATTTCTTTCTGTCTTGTGTTTGAAATCCAGTATTGTTCTCACTGTTTGTGTTGTTCCAATTTATTGCTTTGTTTTATTCAAGGTTGTTTTGATTGGTTTTATTCAGTTCTGTTTTGTTGGGTTTTATTGTCTTTAAAATTTTTTTATAAAAACTAAATACAATGAGATGACAGAGGGGACTTGTCACCTGTTATGTTTTATATCTAGATCTCCCTCCAAAGCCACATGAACTCATAGGTGGGGTTTTAGGGTTGGACTATGGGAGCATGATATTCAGCACTGAATTAGCCCACTGATGAGTGGTCACTGGGAGGGTGACCTGGGAGGGGCTATCTCTTCCTTCCTCCTTCAATCTCTCAATCTCTCTCTCTCTCCCCTTCCTGACTGTCATACCATAAGCAAGCCTCTCCTGCCATGCCTTTCTGCAATGCCACTATGCCCTTCTGCAATTCCACCATGCCTTAAAGCCAGCTGAGTATGGACTGAAACCTCCACAAACTGTGAGCCATAATAAACCCTTTCCTCCTTTAATTTGTGGGTTTTGAATATTGTCCCCAGCAAAGAAAAAAACTAAAACATCACCCAAATCACCGTCCTAATACATAGAGACGTGTTAGGGCCTTTTACAGCAGGGAACAGTCAAGGAGGGATACAGTGAGACAGCAGACATGTTCATCTCCTCCTGGACCCAGACCTCTCCTCCCCTCCCTGTGGAAGTGAAACTGGATGTGGCCCACTGGTGCCAACATCTGTATGTCATGTCCATTCATCAGGGCTGAGGAGAAGTGCAAATATTAATTTATGCCTTGGGTCTGAAGGAATTTGGAGAAGCCCCTTGTCTCTACAGAAAAAAAAAATAATCTGACTTTTATATTACTTTTTGTAGTGCCAATTACAACAACAGTCTAACATTTCCTATGAGCCACACAATGAAAAAGAATTGATCCCACTAATATTCTTCATTTATTAATAATATCCAAAATAAGCAGTCCAGCCTTAATGCTATTTACCTGTTCTTCTTAATTCAAAGCTTAGCATCCCTCTTATCTGTTATGTCTTTCCACAATAACCATCCCCCAACTCCCACCCCTCCTTTCAATGCCCTGTCTAAATCATTATTTTTGTTTAATTAAATAAAACCTCATCTCCTGTCTCTATACAAACATTTCAATTTCTATTACTTCACTGAATAATGGAAAAACCTCTACAACATAATAAGAGAATATGAAGCATGCTATGAAATCAGCATATGAAAGCAGCAAATTAGAAGGTATGGGACTTTTCAAGCACAAATAAGAGAGTCTATGATCAAATTTGACAAAACAATAAACCTTATGGACAGTCTGGAGACAGACTTGTACTATAATTCCTGAAAATAAGAATGTAGTTCATTTTAAAACTCGGAATGTGAGAGTAAGTAAAAAAATAAAAACCACTTTATTCAACAGATAATATGTTATTGTCCTTGTCTTATGGTAGCTTCTTTTGAAATTTCAAGGTAAATACACCCTTAAGCAAGTTCATAAATGACCAAGTAAAAGTTGATTGCTGATATTTTGCATAAGATGGCAAACAGAGAAGTGATGACATCTCACATCATTTCTATTTTCCATTTTGCCTTTGCATGTACAAACTTTAAAAAATTCTCAAAGTAACTAACAATACGAAAGGAAACACACACTACAGAAGGCAAACATTAATGAGAAATCAACACAAAACAGAAGATTGTAGATTAAGCTAATTGGTGTGGGCTATTGGGTTGTCTTCTAAATCTTCCTCCTCACTCTAAAAGCAATAGAGCTGTGTCACTAATACACTGATGATTGTTTTACTAGCACTGCCCTACTTTGAATAAGCAAATTAAACATGAGCCTTTGAATTTCTTTTTTCTTCCAAAGCAGTGCAAATGATTCTTGAGGGGAAAACAAACAAAATCTATAAGAAGGGAGAGAAGAAAATGAAGAAAACAAGGTCAGTTAAATTTGAAGAGCCTGATCACGAATATAGTATAAACTGAACAGAAACGAAGTGCAAACCCTACAGTTTATAGGAAACCATGACTTAAATTGCGCAATGTAACTTCTGCCCAGCTCTTTTTCATACACCATCCTCTCAAAAATTGTAGCTAAAATAAAAACAATATCAACCATGCTAAGAAAGAAATAGAAGACAATTAGCTTGCGATTTATCTGCAAAATTAACAAATCAGGTAATTGTGCAGTTCACATTAAACAGAGCTTTTCCTTGCCCTACCATGAGGTTACATCCTGATAAATTCAATATGAGTTAAAAATGACCAAAATTGAAAATGCATTTAACACATTTAACCTACTAACCATCATGGTTTAACAACAGAGTCTACTGTAAGAATAAATTATTGATTCTTCTCCTGTGACTGACTTGGAGCTGGAACTCAATAACACTGCATCATGAAAGAGTATCATACTTCAAGTCACTAGCCTAGGAAAAGATCAAATTGCAAAGTATGGTTTTACCTGAATGCATAGAACACCCAAATGCACAGCGCTTCCTCCAATACACTTACTGGGTATTGAACCCGGGGCCTACATACTGAGGTAAATCCCCAGCCCTTTAATTAACTAGGTTCTCACTAAGCCATTGAGTAGCCCAGGTGGGGCTTCCAAATTTTCCTCTTCATTCTCCCAGAGGGCTAGCTTACAGGCCCATGCCACCAGGTCTATCTGGATGTCACATTTGAACTATCATAAATTCCAAAAGGTATAAGTCAAATCACTGTCAAACTAGGGAATTTCTGCAGGATTGTTATTTAAAAATCTGCATATTAAAAATATGAGGACACTAAAAAGAGATCTGTTAATAAACAAAACTTAAGAGAAAACAGACCAAAGTAGAAAACTGTATGTGAATGCAAGCAAATGAAAAGATATTAATATTGTTTAGCCTTATATAAAACTGATTCCCAAAGCAAGAAGAAATACAATGAGCAAAGGTAAAAATAAAATTTCTCTTCTAAATAAAAATTTTGTAAACAAAAGAAATGTACAGAATAAAGAAAAGCATCAAGAGATAGAAAAATGGAAAGAAAAAAGAAAGGAAGGAAACAAGCAAGGAATAGGAGATAACCTTTAGGACAAATAAAGATAAGTTACGATAATTAGCCAGCAACAAAACCAAAAACGTATTAAAGAATGTAAAATTGAAAATTTCTCAGCAATGATGGAGAATAGCTAAAAATAAAAAGAATATACTTGGAGGCAAGCCAAATTAAAACACAACACTCAAAGCCAAAACATATCCTAGTCTACTATTGAATTTCTGAGACAAAGACTTCTTTAGGCTACGTCCCCAAAATTCAAGTCACACATCAGAAAAAAATTCAAAATTACTGAAACTTTACTATAGCAACATTTAATGTGACAAGCTTAGAGGCAAAGTTCTAGAGAAAGAAAAAAATGTATCATCCAAATTATGTACTCAAGTAAGTTCTAGGCATACAGGTAATAAAAAAAGACATTCTGAGCCATATATAAGAACTCAGAGATCACAGTATTTGAGTGTGTTTAGGAAAAACTACTGTTAGCCATTGTATGTGTGTGTGCTTAGGCATGTGTGAGAGAGAAAAAGACAGACAGACAGATAGACAGACAGAGATAGAAACAGACAAACAGAAAAGAGAAGGTGGGAGAGAGGTTTGTAAATGAGACAGTGTTTTAAAAGATTGAAACTGGACTGAATTTGAGTCCTGGATGGA
>PVJX010009225.1:0-61717 GCA_004027295.1 Dolichotis patagonum
TTCTGATCTGCTCTGTACTGCCCCCTTTTGTTTTATTCTCTTTTAAATAAAAAAAAATGCTTTATTAAAAAAAAAAAAAAAGAAACATGGTCTCACTATGCAGTTCCGGCTAGACTGGAGCCCACTTTGTAGTCCAGGCTGGCCTCAAACTCGTAAGGACCCACCTACCTCAGCTTCCTGAGTGCTGGGATTATAGGTGTGTGCCACAGTGCCAAGCACTTGTTCATTTTATAATTGAAAGTTTGTGTTCTTTGACTAACACCTTCTCTTCCCCTTTCCCTCAGTCTCTGGCAAACACCATTCTACTTTGCTTCTCGGAGCTTTAACCTGATTTTTATGTCATTCTGGCTTTTGTGCCAGAAGCAGAGTTAAACCCAAGAATCAGCACAATGTGTTAAAAAAAAAGTAAATTAATAAGTAAATTAAAAAGTAAATTAATAAGTAAATTAATAAAAAATAAGTAAATTAATAAGTGAACAAATGAATGAGCATTGTCTAAGAACAGTGTGGAAGGTCAAACAGAGAGTCTGGGTTTTGGAATCGGACGTCTGGGATCTAGTCTTAGCTTTACCACCAGTGTGCAGTGCAGCCTGTCTGGGTTTGACTTTGCTCCTTCATCAAATGGCTTAGAATACAACAAAAACAGCTCTCTCTCAAGGTTGTGGGGAGGACAAAATAAATAATTTGCATGGAAGCTCTTGATTAACTCAATAGCACTTTGTCAATTCAATCTTAATTCACCACAGTTCTCATTTTAGATGTGCAAATTATTCCCTTAGCTTCGCTAGAAACAGAAGGGAAATCCTTCTTGGAGGAGACCTTGGAGAAGTGTTTAATACATGTTTCTCTCAGCCTCTTTGGCCTCAGACTTTCAGTGCCTGTTTCTGTCCAGTTTACCCAACAAGTTGCCTGACCCTTTCACCCAATAATGCATCCTCAGTGTAACCCCACAGAGGTTGGGATGACGGACTCCAGAATCTTATTTCATGCATTCAGATTCTATTTCTGCTTCCCATAGCCTGCACAGTTTTGGCCTCTCCATGAACTGAGTTTTGTTCACTGTCAAGAGGAGATATTTCGGGCTGGGGATTTAGCCCAGTGGCATAGGCACCTGCCTGGCAAGTGTGAGGTCATGAATTCGATCCCTGGTACCCCCCCCCCAAAAAAAAGGAGATATTTATACCCAAGTTTAAGGACTGCTTGCTCAGCATAGCCCATAGCACACAGAAGGCCTCAGTAACTGGTAGATTCCCCTTTTTCCTTCAAACTATGGAGTCTGTTCAGGAGTTAATTGAAATTGGAGCATTACAGGAGAAAATTGGATTGAACTGTTTGTCACATCCTTTATAGTTTATAAATGGGTAGCACAAGATAATATACACTGTTATGTGTGCTTGTCATTACAGTACTAATGTAATGATATCTGGAGTAGAAAGTATGGGCGTCTGCTTCTTTCCGCCTTGGACTCCCTGAGTTGGCTTGCAAGTTAAGCATGTCTCTTCACAAGCATTTTCATCTCTCTGCTCTGCTAAGGCTTCTTTGCTGACACAGGGGCACCCAGATGTGCTCTGGGACTGTCCCTGTCTCCCAGGGCACACTTTGCTCATGGGCCCAGGAATCTATAGATTGCTGCTGCCAAACCCTGGACTTTTTCATGCTCTTTCCCCGATGTTGTTCAGAGAGCCCAGCAAGAATCCCCTCACAACAATAGTTTTTACTGACTTTTCTCCTTTAACTCTTCCCACCAGGCTTCCTGGAATGATCTCATAAATGAACCATGAAACTGCATCCTATTCTTCTTTGAGAAACCCCAAATGAGATAGTACCTAAGTGCTGGCTCTGTGCTGGGTGTTTTGCTGAACTGAGTATTTTATAAGCAGTGCTGTGTGTGATCCTCTGGAAAACCTTACAAGGCAGGTTCCATTATGATCCCTACATTGCAGTTGAAAAAACTGGCTTGAAGAGGAAAGAGAGTTGCCCAAGTTCACATAGCTGTTAGGAAGGTAGCTGGACATTCGTGGCCTGCAGGACAAAGGGGAAGTCCAAAGTAACATGCTCTGTCAGTTATAGGTAAGAAAAAGTAAATGCCTCTGTGTATAACACTTTCATAACCATATATTAGGTCTCAAATGCCAAAACACAGGGCCTCTATTTCTAGAACAAGGCATTTAGCATTCTGCCACTGCCTACTGCCCAATGACATTAAGAAAGGAAATATTTAAAAAAAAAATCTGCCTTGGGCTGAGATCTGGATTAAATTAAGAACTTATCATTCATAACTATCTTTTGTAAAACTCTTATATGATTAAAGCCCCTGAAGGGAGTGCTATTTATCTACAAAGGACAGACAGAAATTTTGTAACTCCAAAGTCACTTCTAAGAAAAATGTTGATAAGTATCAAAATTACTCTAATTGCCTGAAATGCCAGAGCAACTCTTGTATGCATCAAAAGATATCCAGACTCATGAGGCAGATGCCTTTATGGCATTGGTCACCTTTGCATTTGAAGGCGTAACTCTCTATACCTACTTTACAATGACTTCTTCCTATACAGTACTCCCAAATAGCTTTGTATCTTGACTAGTCTTATATCAAGGGCACAGAATGACCAAGGAGGTTTGTGAGGGTTCCTCATGGCTTTAGCTCCTGGCTTCCTGCTCACACCATGACTTACTTGCTTTCTAAGACACAGCGCCTGGGTCAGAAGCCAGGTTTGCTCTGCCTGACTCTGCTTTGATAGGCTTATTCCATTAATTTGATTGAAAGAATCTTTTATACAGGGGAGACTTTGTGGATCAGCTCCTTGTGCTGTGGAGGGATGGGTGGTAAGCCAGAGAATAAGCAAACCATAGGGAAATACAAGTCGAGAGTCCAGGGTCATAAAGTGTGGATGAAGTCAGGATTCTGAGCAATAAAAGAGCTTATTGGATGGAGCCTCTCCTAGAGGCTTCTGGAAAAGGCATAAAAGAGATGCATTCCCTAATCGAGGCCACCACTTCATCATCCCTGCTCTCATCAAGAGGCCAGTTCAGCCTCTGCCCTCCTTCCCTCCAGGTTTAGCCAGGTGATTTGCTTGGGCCAATAAACATCTGCAAACTTCACATGAGCAGAAGCTTGATAAAGGTTTGGGAGGCTTTCCTGAGGCCGCTGCACAAGGAAGCCAGTCTAGCCTTTTGAAAGATGAGAAGCCATATAAAGGAACATTGAGAGGGCTCTGCCTGGTCTGCACTAACTCCCAGGCATGCGATGGTGGGTATTTGGGACCTTCTTGCAACGACATGTGGCCACTTGAAGGATCCCAAGGAAGACAGCAGTGGAATGACTCAGCCAACCTGTAGAATCAAAAGTTAGTAGTAACTGTTTGTTGTTTTAAGGTGCTATAATCAGAGTGGTTTGTTACGTGGCATCATGTAACTGACACACATGTACTCATACAAGCACCATCCAAGGAGAAAAGAGAAGTCTCGGAAACACTGCCATTCAAATCAACCCAGGTCCAAATATGTCTCTAAGGTGCTACATAATTTTCAAGGCTGCCCTTTTATAATTTGCAAGTGATCAGAATTTCATATCATGGAGCAGAACAGAGTTGGTCCTCAGTCTCCATTTCGCTGTCCTCAAACTGGGCTGCCTTCTGGGGTTTGACAGCACCATTGCCAGACCCGCGTGTAGCACCTGGTCTGTTGCAACTAAAGATTAAAGGGACCTGAAGTGATCACATGAAAGGACTTGTTTAAGCGTCATGCTCAAGGGATTCAGCTCAACATGACTGCAGCCATGTTGGCGGTTAAGGCCATTTTCTAGCCTCATTACCCTGGCATATACTCTAATCCTTATGGGATGGAGTCCTAAGGTAGTTAGCTGAGCATGTCGTGCTGGCCATAGGCACCTGGATTACTTCTTAACCAATGTTGGACTTGTGACCATGGCTTTGAGATCAGTACACCTTTGTGGGCCGTGGCCCATCTTCGTCTAGCTTGCTACATAAACCCCTTTCTCTTGCCCTGGAGTGCAGGAACCCCCTGTCTGTTCCTGAGTCCCCAGTAAGTTGCACTTCATGCAGTTCTGGATCTGCGCGCTGTTTTCTTTTACCTTGTGACACCAGTTACCTTTGCGGCCAGTTCCCAGGCATTATGATGGGGTTTCTCTGAAATGTCATCCTTAGTTTCTGTGTGTGTGTGATACAGTGAGAGGGAGGGAAGGGAGGAACCTGCTTTTGGATACACAAGGAGCCTAAGATTTAGAAGTCAGCCAGGGTGTATACGTGTTTTGTTGTTAACTAACAAATTCATTCACCACTTATCGAGGGACAGTGGTGTGTTGGACATCTTAGAAATATTATTGTAGGAAATGGATGCTTACCTTGACAGGAACATGAACCAGAAAGGAAGCCCAGAATTTTTACAAAGTCATTTAGAATTATCTAGGTCAGGATCCTAAAGCATTAATTCATGAAGTACAAATTAAATCATTTCAACTGAAAGTTACTAAGAGATTAAAGTTCTTTTATTTTTTCTAATTTCAAAGTAATCATGATTTGTTGCAAAACATGTAGAAAGGACAAAAATGTATAAAACAGAAATAACTATTTCTTGGCAATTTCACTGTAACTATTAATAGTTTGGTGTTCTTCCTCTTGGTTTCATTCTCATTTCAGAAGGAGCCTTTTTCAACTGGGCTTGGAAGGATCAGTAGGAGTTTACTATGCACATGAAAGCTAGAAAGGCCTTCCAAATAGAGGGAGATGACATGAGACAGGCCTAGGGATGTGAAGGCACATCAGCATAGTTGTAAAAGCTGAAGGGAAAGGGACAGGGGGTACAGGGAAAGGAGGCTGATTTGGTCAGGCTGACAGGATGTGATCAGAAAAAGCCTCAACTGTTAGTATAGGAACCAGGAGTTTTGTTCTGAAGGCGATGAGCAGACATTAAAGGGCTCTGAGCCGGTGTGAGCGCTCAGGCCTTGTGGAAGATGGATTAGACAGGGGAAGCCTGGGGCTGGAGCCAGAGGACGCTGGTCCAAGAGGGAGAGGCACTGACCTGATAACCTGTGGAGGAGGCTGAGGCTTTGATGCACAACCTCATGGTGGGGAAAGTAAACCAAGAAAGAGATGCTTCGAGGTGTTCAGTTCTTACGGTGCAAACTCTGTCCTGTGTAGGGAAGAGTGAAGAGATGGACCTGTTGCTAGATTGAAAATTGGTACTACTTTGATTGAGTGACTTGGGGCAGGGGGTCCTAGGTTTCAATTTTATTGCATGGAAATGATGATATTAATAGAATGCATTTTTAATGTTGAGGTTACATAAAATAATAAATATAACATTCTCACAATACCCGGCACCTCAAAGTAAGTGCTGAGTATACTTAGCTAGCATCATACTACCATCATCAATTTTAAATGTTCACATTCTATGACCTAGCAAATCTCACTTCTAAGAATGCTTTTAAAGAAATGGTATCAAGAATATAAAGCTATGCACATGATACTGGCTTTTTGTAGCATCAAAGTGTGGTGAAAAAAAAATCCCCTGAATGTCGATCAAATTAGAATGGTAAATGGTAGGAATTAATATTTTGGAATTCTATTCATCTCTTAACAAGAATGGAGAAGATCTATACCTTGGTACCTACCTACTATTTATATGCATATGTTGTCTTCAAAACTTAATAGTTTTGAGTAAAAATAAGACTTCAATATGATAGACATAATAGGATTTCATTTTTACAGGCAAATCAAAACCAAAATAAAGATGAGCATATGTTTGCTAAGTATATGCAGGATCCAGATGACACACAGCAAATGGGTAGTGATGGAGGCTGGGATCAGGGAAAGGGAAGAGAGAAGCTATCATTTTACACACTTCTGTGTTACAACGTCTTATTATAATCTATTTTGATTTTCTAGTAAAAATAAAGAGCTGTTTAGGTCAGAGAGGTTGAAGTGTGAAGGAAGGCTGGGAGCTGAGGAAGAGGAGGAGGAGGAGGAAAAAGAGGAGGAGGAGGAGGAGGAGTTCCAGAATGACGAAGAGATAGGAATGAATGGGGAAACAGGTGCAAGCCCAGAATAGAGCACTGCTGGCCTCCCAGCAATGCTTCATCTTTCAAGTTGTGAACTCCATTCATAGTGGAATCTTTTCAGAGCTGCATTCTGCAATAGCAAATGAGTTTGGTCTTGGGGACATCTGTTGCTTGTCTTTAGTGACAGTTCAGGTCTGTCTCCCAGGCCAGTCTGAAAGGAGCCTCGGTTGTGTTAACTTGGGGGTAGAGACTGGCTCTGTCCGTGTTTCCAGTAGAAGGTAGGTAGCGGGGAGGGTCTGAAAATGATGGGATGGTGACATAAGATGGTGCACAGACCAGCAAAGAGGCCAGGTGCCTGGGTTCCATTCTGCCCCTGCCATGCACTAGCTGGCTGGTCTTGAGTGAGTTACTTCAATGCTCTGTGCTGCATTTTGAACTGTGAAACAGTGCTGATTAGAGCAGCTATTTCACAGGACTGTTGTGAGGTTGAATGCAGAGTTGTCTAGGGCAAAATAACTGCTCAGTGAATATTAGCACTCGTATCTGCAAATCAGGGCTCCCTGGTGGCTAAGTAGCTATGAATGAGATAATGCACGTCAATACTTTCAGCTCAGTGCTGGACATTCATATTACTGAGGTGCCAGTGATACAAGGGAAATAATAATGTAACACCCAGTCTGCTAGATGTCAGATATGCTGAATTTGTGTTTCCCAAAATAAAACAATGAATTCTAAGGAACAGTAAAGGTTAAGAATTGGAGAAGTTTATTGAGATAGTTCCTGAGAGATAGGAGAGGACTGAAAAGTACATTGCTGTGGAACCACTTCACAGAGGAAGTTTTATACAGCAAAATCACAAGGTGGGTACAATATGGACCAAAACTATGATCAACCACTAAGAGTACAAGTATAGTTGATTAGGTAATATTGATTCAATGAGGTAGCAGGTCATGTGGCAAGTGTACATGGGAAGGACAAGGACCTGTTTAGGAAGGAATGGATCAGGAGGTCCTGGTCACCCACTTGGGTGACTGATGTCTATCTAGACTGTATTGGACCAGGTGATACTAGTTACAGTATAATCTTCAATTTATTGCTTATCCCTTGGGGAGGCAGGTAGGCCTGGTCATCCCATCTTTATCTTGAGGCCTCGACTGCCACAAATGCGCCTCCAGCCACATGTAATGTGTTCTCATTTTCTGCACTGACTCCCTTAAAAGTCCAGCTCTGAGTGCCTATAATATTTCTACCTAACTTAGCTGTCTATAATTCCAGCACTTCCAGAGTCATTACAACACTTCAGAGTACTTTTCTAGCACTAGAACCGAAGTTCTCAACCCTGGCCGCAGCTCCAACCAGGCCGGAGGAGCTCAAAATACTGATTCCCAGGCTATCTCCAGGGGTTGTGATGTAATGGGTTCTGGTAAGGTCTAAGCAGGAAGCTGTTTGCATGCTTCTCAGGTGACCCTTATGGGACACCATCATGAGGATGTCTTCTGGATGCTGGGTCAACTTTTAATGATGATTTCCCTATTGCTGCACCTTTCCCCATACTCTCCCTCCAGAACCATCTCTTTCCCTCTGTCTACTTGCAGTTGCTGTAGGCCCTTGGTCAGGTTGAAGTTTTCTTATTCTCCAGTTCCCTCTGCTTTAGATTGTGAGGCTCTGCCTAGCAGATTTTCATTCCCTGGTTGGTTCCCCATTGCCTAGATTTTGCATCACAAAAGAGCACTAGGAAACGGAAGCCCCTGGGGGTTACACCCCCTTCCTCCCCATGGATCTTCAGATCTTCATCATCCTGAGCTGGCTGTGACTTGCTCTAGTCTTTTCTGCCTCTGTCTGGTGATTCCTGAAATCCCCTCCTTCTGAACAAAAATTATTTGGAATTTGACTCATGAGGTTGAGACATTTCCTATTTCAACAGGATTGGTGTTTTCTTCTTTATTAGTTCTCTCACGTTACCATTTCCCCCCAATATGCTATTTTTGTAATCGGAATAAAACATGTTTTAATTATCAGAATAAGATACATATTTATTACCAGAATTTAGTTTGTATTCTAAATGGGAATAAGATGGCAGAATTTGTTCTTGATTGCAATCAAATGCAATTAGTTTCTGGTTCCTGGAACCCCGACTGGGATAATTCTGGACTCCTAAATTTTGCCAGGCTGCCCTTCTGGATGTACTGCCAATGGTCTGCTTGTCTCTTCCATTTGGATATTGCAGAGAAAGGAGTGAGAGAAATTTGCAGGAACTGAAAATTGACTTAGGGCTCTTCAGTTATGACTTTTAATCTTCAGAAAACTGCAAATTAGATTTTGTTGTTCCTGTTTAATAGATGATGAAACTCAGGCTTAGAGAGGAAAAATGGTTTGTCCTAGATCAGAGAAACATTAAGAGGCAGAGGTAGGACTTGGCTTCTGTTCCTCCTTTGCATAAAATCCTTCAGAAGGAGCCCAGGTTTGAGAATGAGACCTACGGTGCTCCTGTGGGCACTGAGGGCCTCAGGATTTGCCAACCAGGGGATTCTGTACCGAGGCCCTTTCCTTGGTCTCTAGGGGTTTGAATGCACTGTATTCTTTATCCCGGTTTTCTTCCTGTTTTTTGTTTCTATTGAAGAAGACCCACTCCTCTCTCCGCTGTCAGTCATGGTACCATATCTCAAAGTCCTCCCCTGCCCCCACTTCCTTCCCAGCATAGTTTAGGGCTCATTTTCTGTTTTGTAGCACCTGGTGTCATCGACCTGGGCAGATGACAGTGAGGTCAAAGATTAGGCCTAATCCTCCCGTGTTCTCTGATCCTCTCGCAACCTCCTCATCAGGGACCCTGTACAATGTGCCCCAAGGAAACGTATACAGAAAGGAGGATCCCATTTCTTCCTGTGCACGCCAAGCCAGCTTGCTGCAGCTAGGGAGATCATTTCTTTTTGGTAGCCTGCTTTGTTTGACTCTTCCTGGGAAATCCAGAGATTCCCATTCCCTGGTGGCAATCCGTCGCTCTGCGCCACCTACCGGCCGCTCCGGGAAGCAGGCGGCTCTGGCCGCGAAATCTCGCAGGCAATGCTGCGCCCTGGCGTCGCCTCTGCATGGTGCAGGTCGTATCTGGCCCGGGGCTGGGAAACCACAGAGCCTTCGTGGGGCCTGATAGGACGTTGCTGGGGTCTAGAGAAGGGGTCGTGATTGACTCAGTAGCACAAGGGATTTTGAGTGGGGAAGTTGTGGGGGAGCCTAGAAATGTCCACATCCAGCTGGGCATCCATCACTGCCCATACCTCTAGGAGGCTGAGGACACGGGCGCAGCCTCCAGCTCTGATGGCACTCAATGGCTTGAACTTGATGGCTTCTTGATCATAAAATGAATGACGGTGGGCTGGGGATTTAGCTCAGCAGCATAAGCGCCTGCCTGGCAAGCGCGAGGTTGAGTTCATTTCCCGGTACCAAACAACAACAACAACAACAACAACAACAACAAAAGTGCATTCTAGAAAATCTGAGAGCCAGCAAACAATGAAGAAAATAAAGGTGACCTATAAGCCCAGAGATACCGACTGCTAATCATTTTGATGCATGTCCTAACACTTGTCTTTTTAATATGTGCCCCTAAATTTATTACAAAATTGGTATTATCATGTATACAGGTCCTTTTTTTTTTTTTTTTTTGGTAGCAGTTAATATGTTCTGAGTTCAGAGAATGAAAATCTAGAAAATTAGAAAATAAAGGTTGGGGATATAGCTCAGCAGCACAGTGCCTGCCTGGCAAGTTAAAAGATGCTGAGTTCGATTCCCAATACCAAAAAAAGAAAAAAAAAAAAAGAAGTTAGTGAGAATACTCTATGTAGAACACACTTTGGAGATTTTAAAAGTTAGTACCAAAGTGAGTTATAATCATTCCTACGATCAGGAAGCTGTGAGGTTCAGGAGAAGCCCGGGGGAGTCGGGCAGACACGCAGGGAGTGTGTGGCTCAGCTGCTGTGTGGTATCAGACATTCAGTCCACTTCTCTGCGTGTCAACTTCTTATCTTTAGAAATGGTAAATTATGGGTTCTTTCAGGACCAAAGTCCTGTGTGTGTCACTTCTGTTCTGCTCCAGAAGCTTGGAGGTGGTAGTGTACTTCACGTAGAAAGGGACAGTTCTTGAACCATGGCTACGCCTTGGCTGTCTACAGTCTTATTTGTTCTGGGCTCCCAGGGATACTGTTCCTTTTCCTTTCCATAGCTAATGACTTCTCTGTGACACAGTGGATTCTTTGGCACATTTGGACAGAACCTGAAAACACTTTTCAGATTCCTGGAAGGAGCCCGGGGTGGACCCATGACTCTCGGCTGGTACCAGTTATTTAGGTAATGAAGATACTGGAGAATGAAAAGAGACAAAACAAAAAGCCTTGTATGCTCCTTGGTGACCTACCCTTCAGTATGTCAATATTGACTTCTGATGCTTTCTTGGAATCTGGCAAGGGATAAATATTTAGATTCATGTAAAATCCTAAGTTAACCTAAACTGATCCAAAACTTACTCACCTCTAGGAACACCAAAAATATGGCTTTTGCCAGAACTTCAAAGCTATGATGTGTAGAGCGATCACCTAGGGTTCTTATTACCTGGTGATTCTGGCTAAGTATACCAGGGTCTGGTTTAAGAATCTGCATTCCTAACAGGCTTGGATGGTGTTGGTCTATTGATCAAAGGTTAGGCCTTAAATAATCACCACTAGATATGACCTTTCTTCAGTTTTCAGTAGAATTCTGAGCAAACAAACAAACAAATAAGAACCTGAGTGTATTAATAACCTACATTTTTAGGCAGGGCTTGTGGTCAGGTTAGACTTCTGGGCTCCCAGCATAGTTCTCAAGTGACCAGTACAGCCTTGAGTATGTGCGACCTTACTGGAAGCTTCACTTTTCCCATCTGTGTGGGGAGACGGTTCCTCTCACTAAATTAGACAAAGCCTTAATTACTAGATACTCTTACAGGATGAAATCAGGTATTTCCTTTGACCAGTTTAGTTTAGTATTTTTAGTTAAGTTGTGAGTTATCCCTGAGAAAGATGCCAGGGTTCTGAAATCTTACATTAACTGGCCTTTTCACTGCCTCTAAAACACTTGGCAGGAAACCAGTAACTGAATGTTCACTAGGGTGAGACCGCTTCAGATAGGATTATCTTTGATCTTTACAAACACTCTGAGGTAGATTCAATTATTTTCTGCAAACAATCAAAACAAGCAAACACAAAGGGGGAAAAAAAACCCCTCTGAAATTCACAGTGCTGTGTTTGATCCAAAATGTCCCCCTAAAATATAGAGTTAAGGTTGAGTCTGTAGGAGCACGTCCTTGAGGACATGGGCCCCTTTCTGTCTCTTCTTGGCCTCAAGATAGTTTTGCTCTGCCACGTGCTCCCTACCATGGTCACTCTGCATCCCACCTGAGGCCTGAAAGCCATGAGGTTACCTGGACTGGAACCTCTGAAACTGTAAACACAACCCTCTTCTCTTTTGATTATTTGAAATATCAGTTGAAAGCTAAGTAACACAGAGACCATGTCATTATCCCCACAGCATTTTACAAGTGAGTACAGCAATAGTTGGACCCAGCTCTGCTTGACCCCCTATACCGATGCTCTGGAATATATTTAATTAATTTAAGTGAGACAGTTATGGCAACAAAACAGACACAGAAACATGACCAAAAAGGTTAAAAAATGCTCAACCCTTTATTAAGTCTGTTAATAAAGCTCTCCCCAGCCTTAATTTAGACTTTAACTACAGCAAATGCTAGTTCTGTGTTAGAATCTGACAAGCAAACTAATCTAGTGCATCATCCCGCTGTTAGTCATCAGGTTCTGAAGCAGCAACTCGTTTCTCCCCGTCTTCACAATTCTGGCACTATGTTGTTGGGAGGCTGGGGAATGTGTGACCTCTATGCATATCTGTGGTTTTATTTTTCATGGTTTCAGTTACCCATGGTCCACCAGTCCAAAAAATGTTACCAGAAATAAACAGATCGTAAGTTTTAAGTCACTTTTACTACAGTGTAGTGTTAAAATTGCTGTTTTATTATTGTTGTTAATATCTTACTGTACCTAATTTATAAATTAAACTGTATCATATATGTGTAGGTATAAAAAATAGTCTACAAAGAGTTCAGTACTGTCTGAAGTTTCAAATGTCCACTGGGAATCTTGGAATGTATCCCTCTGGTGAAGATTAGTGAGCGACTATTGCAGATGAGGTTCAAGAAGATAGAAGACTAGTAACCCAAAAGAGAAATCTATTTTTTGCTAAAAGGATGATATAAAAATATCTTTCTTTTAGTACTTACTGATGGTACAGCAAATTAAATTTAGAGGGAAGGTACCATCGAATGTAACATATAAGCTGATTTGTCTTTTATATACAAATAAAAGAGAGAATTTATTTTCATTTTGAGTTTATTTAACATTTCATCCACTTGAACTGAAATAATACATTGACTCCAATACTGGCAAGACATCTTGTTAATACTGAAATAAAACTGCCAGTCTGTAAACACATTGTAATTCTTTGTATCATGTCAGTAGAAATATTAATAACTATTTACCTTTACAAGGTTATTGCACTTTATGTGGATTTTTTTTCTCCAGAAAAGGTATTCCTAAGAGTTCAGCAAAGATCGCTAATCTTGGTTCATTTGTTCTTTTTTTTTAAATAAAACATGATTATACAGTTAATATTTCTATAGAAAAGCATTAAGAGTCTGAAGCTTCAATATACAAGTTTTAAAAAACACACTTCTATGATCATTATGCCTTTAATAACTATGCTTTGGTTGTATCTTCCCAGTGTGTATAAAATTTTGATGAGTTTGCCAGTCTTTTTACTGGTCATTAAATTTTCACGTTAGGGTTCACATTCACTCTGAAGTAGAGTTACAAATTAACTGGGTGTGGGGAGGGGGGAGAACTGAGAGTAGCTGGGTGGATCTGGCAGCCTTAAAGATGTTAGCTTTTTACTGAGAGTGCTTGTTAATAAGCACCTTCTAGAGGTCAGCCTTGGATTTCAGGCTTTCAACCACTTTTAAAAGAGAGCATTGATGGTAACAAAACACATCGAAGGCCAGAAACGTCATGGGGAAGCCATTTTGATTCCAATGGTTTGACAGCAAATCTAAATGAGAAGATCCTACGGCATCAGGGAAGGCTCAGAGCTTCAGATCCGTTAATCCTTTCAGAGAAAAGAGAAACACAGCACACAAGGCACACCAGTTTTTCTTTATGAGGAGATTCAGTCTGGACACATTGTTAGGCAGGGAAAAATGATCCATCAAAACTAGTTTCTAAATCTTTTTTTACTTACAAATCTATGAATTACAATGATCTACACTCAGCGAAACTGCCTTGCAGATGACGCTGAAGATCTACAGACTTGAAACAATCTGTTACATTAAATATATGTAAAATTATTACAGTGAGGTAAACAGCAGTACATGGTTTCATTATCTCCAAAGCCACTGGAATGTAACACACAACATTCAAGTAAAACTCACAGTTGCTGATTTATGGACATATTATTTTTGTATCTTTCTGAAAGCCAACAAGATAAATAAGGAGGGCAAGGAAAGACATGTTGGGAACTGAAACGGTGGTCCCACTTCTAAAAAATCCAACATACCAGATGTATTAGAGTCACATAGCATTATTACTGAAAACACGTCTAAAATTTGACATTTCTAAAGTCAGGTAACTTGATGATTTGATGGAAATAATTGAACATAAAGTCAGTAACTTCAAGGTAAGGTGAACAGCTTTAAAAGAATATAAAATAAAAAAATGTAGAAGTCAACCAGGAAAATCCACCAACAATACGAATGCCTTCCATTGTTAACAGCAGGGAAGGTGCAATGCGCTGGTTTATGATTGTGACTTCCAGGACATGAAGGAACTTTAGCTCTACCAAAGGAAAACAAACCTGCGGCATCTACTTCGGGCCGGCCCATGGCACAGACAAGTTTCCTTGGTATTTAAATTTTTACATTTGATCCCAGAGCTTTTGCATTTTCCAGATTGACTGCTGAGACCTCCTTGACTTGAAACAGAAGTGGAGAGGGGACTTCTTACTTTGAGCGGATCACCTCTTCACTGACTGATGACCAATAGGTATCTACTGAGGAGCAGATGCCGAGCGCCTACTCTATACCTAGAAGTACTTTTTTAAACCCTGGCTTAGGGATGGGATGTTGTCTTTGAAAAATAGTTACCATAAAAGCTACAGGAAGGGTGTTTCTGTAAATCACAACATGATTCAAATGGATGGGAGCAACAGGTACCAGGCACCTGGCCTGTACCAGGTGCTGTGTTCTAAGTAGCAGCTTTTCTAAAAGGCTAATGTGAATCTCCAAAGGTTTTTTTTTTTTTTTCTTTTTCCTTTTTTGTAAACTGGGAGAACCCAGACTGAACAAGATTTTCCTTGAGGATGTGGCCATGCTGGCTTTGCAGGAGGCAGGATTAACCATCCAGGTTTCTCTCCCACTTCACAATCCTTTGTTGAAGTACACACGCCGTAATTCAGGATGACGCTCTTGGATCTTGGCTTGCAACTCAGCCTCCAAGCTCGTCACAGACATAGAACTGGGATAAGGGAGAACAACAAGGTTATCACACAGGTAGAGGTGGGAAGCAGAACTGGAAAGTGCAGGGAGAGGGCCTACAGTGTGGTGAAACAGTCCTGGTGGAGAAATGCTTCTGGCAGCTGCAAAATGAGTATCTAATTTCCTCCAGAAATTAGAAACTGTCCAAAAATCAACTGTCTGGTACAGAAATGCACCACAAGAACCCAACCACCAATTTGTATTTCTCCTATTATGAAAGGTTCAGATATCTCTCATCGTGGGTGAGAATGTATGGCAAAGACATTCTCAGACCTTGCTGGGGTCAGGAAAGCAACCTGTGGCCGGTTCACTTTCAGTGAAAGCCGAGTAAACATTCACTGTTGACAAAGAAAGCTATTGTACTAATTAAAACACACAACACTAAGAACTTACCTGCATGCCTTAACGGGCACGTTTCTGTCCACTACACAGTACGTGCTCACCATACAACTTTTAGAAAAAGCTAAAATGTACCAAAAGAAAAAGAAACCACTCACAGTCCCAGCCCCAGGAGATAACTGACTTACCTTATACATTTTAAAAATGTGTTTGCATGTATTATAGGAGCATGTATTATATTAAAGGAGCATGTTTTATATTAAAGCTCTTTATTATAAATACATGTTTATCAAATGCAAGTATATTTAATAAGAAAACCTGTCCAGCATGCTTTCTACTATGAAAAATCACTATAATTCATTTCTTAAAAATATGTGGGACTTTGGTATTTTATATCTGGTATTTTATATAGCTAAGATGTAGTAAAATGTGAGATAAAAAATCAGGATATAAATCTATACAAAAACATGCAATAAAGTAAAAGAAAAATTGTGAATATGAAAAAAACTCACAGTGGCTGTATATACTCTGGGACTCTGGGTCACTGTGAAATGATGCTGATATTGATAATAATGGCTGTCACTTACTGATCATTTGTTGAACCAGTTATGCATTTTAATTCTTGTAAAGACTCTGAAAGTCAGGGTTTTAGATAATTTTACATAAAGAAACCCTAGAGGTGACTGAGATGTGAAGCCAGCTCTTTTTTGCTCCAAAAACCATGCTCCTGATCAGCGGGATAGCTATAGTATCTATAACTAATATTAACATATTTTAAAGGCCAAGTCAATTTTGGAATTGAAGTTACTCAAACCTTATTGGGTGAAGAAGGATGTTCTCTTTTTTCATCTTCTGAGAGACTCTGTTTAAAATTGCAACAATTTGGTTCTTGACAGGTGGGCAAAACTCACCTGCAAAACCATCTGGTTCCTGCATTAAGAAATTGTTTACGTGATGCTTCAACTTCTTCAATGGCTGTAAGCCTACTCCTAATTTTTCAGCTCTGCTTATATTTTTCTAGGAATTTATCTATTTTGAAATTTATTGGTACAATAATATTAGTGAAATTATTTTTTCTTTTAATTGGTGCTAAATCTATATTTATGCCTTTCATTCACAGTACTACTTGTTCCTTGTTTTAACTTCATCAGAGATTTACTTTGTTACTATGTTCAAAGGCCTGATCTTGACTTTGTCAGTCCTTTACTTTTTTTAATCCTCTACTCTGTTGTCTGTTTTTATGTATTTCTGATCTTATTCCCTTTTTCCATCTGGGGCTTACTCTTTTGTTTCTTTTTTAAAACTCAAACTGCACATTTAGTGTATTGATTTTCCAGCCACTCTTTCCAACATTTAAACATTTAAAACTATACATTTCTCTCAAAGCAACACATTTGCTGCTTCTCACAGATTTTAATAACGAATGTTTTCATTATCACTCATTTATTCAAGAAAATGGATCGTTGTACATTTATGCAATGAACTATTATACGGCGATGACAATGAACTACAACTACATGCAATAATGTGAAGAAGCTTTTGATGTGAATAAAAAGAATAAGTGCTGGAAAAGTATATATAGCATGACACCATTGTCTAAAAAGTCCCAAAAGAAAAAAACATATGCGTAATATTCAGCATACTAATTAAATCTGCAGGGAAGGCAGAGAGATAGGCTGGGAGGAGCCCATAAAGATAAAATTTACTTGCAATATTTTTATTCACTGGGCAGTGAATTCATGAGTATTCATTGTTTCATTAAGATAAATAAAATAAAAATAGATAAATTAGGGTCATGCTGGGACCAATGTGCATAGTGTATTATGAAATGAGGAAAATGGTTAATCTTAGTATATGTAACTAAGGAGCAAGAGATAAAAAGAAAAACAAACATATAAACAAATGTATAGACTTAAACCAATCAGTGTTATTTTCAAATAGAGTAAGACAAAAGAGTATTGGTTTCCCAAATATAATGCCATGTACTCTTTAGAGAGCCTTGACCCCACGATATTAGCAGTTATAGAAAACTTTTTTTTTGGTACCGGGGATCGAACTCACGACCTCACACTTGCCAGGCAGGCGCTTATGCCGCTGAGCTAAATCCCCAGCCCTATAGAAAACTTTTTATTTCTGTACTTAGAATTTAAGTGAATATAACTGTTGGAAGGAATATACTGTTTCTTACAACATTCAAACAAAATTAAGGGCTAGGTAGGATGCTTCTTTTTGGGTTTTGGAAATTTAAAAATCTTTTTAATGTCAAAATAATAGATAACATATTTCTGACAAGTTGCTTGGCCTCAGGAACCATCTTCAGTGTTTACACACACTGTGTCAGTCCCTGAGTGTTCTGCAACAGAATATTTTACTCAAAACCTCCTTTGAGAGGTTAGAGCATGAATGACCACATTTGGGACTTGCTGGTCTGTGAAAGAAAAGGTAACCCAAAGGCAGGAGACATGGTACGATTAAAACAAAACTAAAAACAACGAACTGCTTCTTCTTTGTGCCTTAGTGTAATGTAATATTAGGAAGAAGCTGGAGACCTCAATTTAGACAGTGCTGATTTAACCCTAGTCAGTTCAGTTTTATGACAGAGAGTTGAAGGGTAGCCTGTAATAAAACACACATGTACAGCAAAGCTTTTATGGAAAAAACTCAGAAAGAAGAGCAGCAAATATATCCATTACCTAAAACAAGTACGTATAATTGCTATGTAGGGGGCATGGGCTGGACCTAGAGTTCAAAGTATCTGTATTATAGATGCACTTGCCAATGGGTTGGGTGACAGTGACCCACATTTAAATTTTTTTTTTTTCTCTTTTGAGACAGGATTTCACTATGCAGTTCAGGCTGGCCTTGAACTCACTTCATAGCCCAGGCTGGCCTTGAACTCACAGTGATTCTCCTGCCTCAGCCTTCTGAAAGCTGAGATTACAGGCATGCACCACCAGGCCTGGACACCATATTTGAATTTTGATAGAAGCATATTTGCAGCAGAGTTAACCTGATTTTTAGAAAAGAATAAATTTAACAGTAGGGGATAGAAAAGAACTGGGGAAACAGAGTTTTAAAATTCAACAGATGTGAGTCTGATCTCCCCTTTGTTTCCTCCCTATAGAAACTCTGGCTTTATCACGTTTGAGCCTCAATTTCCCCACCAATGAAATGGAATAACTACATCTATGTCTTTTAAGTGATTTGTAGAATCAAAAGTCACGGTGAAACACTTTGGAGAACAAGGAGCACATACCTCTTCTGAGGAAACAGAGCACAACACAGCGGTGTGGCGAACACCAGACTTAAAAAAAAAAAAGACGAGAAGACAAATCAGCATTTTGCATTCTCAAATTTTCAGCTTCTTATTCCACTTTACTTTTATAACAACCTTTTTTCTTTTTTTCCTTTTTTTGTAAGGAAAGCAATAGATTTCCTTACAAAAATAAGTTCTGTTTGTATAAATTGTATTAACTAGGATTTCAAAAAACAAAACAACAAACAAACAAAAAAACCCCACTAAAAACAACAAAATCCCAAGAAATAATATAAGTTTAAAAAAGAATGACAGAAATAGCCTTAAATGTTTTAAAGGTTTAAAAGTTTTTCCAAAGACAGTTCACTTTTCACTAATTATTTAGATCATAAGTTCCAGATGTTCCTGGATTGTCTCATTTTCAAAACTTCTGTCCTGTATTTTGCATCTTTTCTTTTATCTTTCATAGGTTATATATTTGTTTGTAAAAATTAATTATCGTAATGGAAATCTAAATGTAATTTCTATGTTAATTACCCCAGATTGATCACTACACATTATAGACATATATTGAATTACTGAACATAAATATATGTACAATTCAAACAGTAATATATATATTTTAAAAATCCTCTCAGCTATTTGAGAGGATTATGAGTTCAAGGCCAGCTAGGACTGAGCAAGATAGCAGGACCCTTATTCTCAAAAAAAATCACTGAACAAAAATTAAAAGGTAATTTCTACTCACCAGAAGCCAACTAATCCGACTTGTATAGGTGCACTCATCCAAGGGAACCTCTGTGTAGAGAGATAGATGATTGTGAATACCTCGCATGAGGGCTCTTAGGGACCTGATTAGAAGAAACTTCTACATATTAGAAAACTTAAATGCAATATGGTTAGCAAAATTTGGGGGTAACAGTACGCTTTGTGTTAATCTGAATTTTCTTCAGCCCTTTTGATCTATAAGTGAACACACAGGCAAAGATCAAGTGGATAAAGATATACTGTAATATTGTTACTTGACAGAAACTGACATAAATGTAAACTGCTTCAGAAAGTAGCAAGAATAGTGGGACACATATGTTCAAAACAAGGTGGGGGCAATTTTGAGGGGAATTAATAACAATGTGTTTTTTACTATTAATAAATTTTTAAAAAATATACATATTTACTATCTATTGATCACTGTTATAATCTGAGTGTTGCTTACATATACAGAAAGGCAGAGAGAAGCAGTTATCACTTAGCTATAATTAATCTTCTGGCTGGGGAGGCAGACTAACATGATGCCAGTTTAGAAAAATGAACTCACATCCAAATTCTACTTAGAAGTTACTTCCTGACTGTGGGGAAAAGGTAGGCGCCTTAGTTTCTTTGTTACGCTGCAAAATGAACATCCCAACAAGTTTTTCAAAATATGTGCTGAAGATACATCAGACGGCATTCACAGAACACTTAGAACCATACGTAAACTCAAGAAACATTTACCATTTCCCGCCCCCATTTGCACTCAGTCTTTCCCGGTTTTAGTTGCTGTCAGTATGGTTAAAACTATTTCTGGCATATGTTTTTCTTGCTTTTTTTTTTTAGTTGAAAGGAAGGAGTTGGTTCATCTTTTGGAAAATAAACACTGTTAGAGTTTTAGGTTTTAAAAAGGAGTGGCAGTAAAATATATAATATAAAGAACAAAGAGATCACAGCATTATCTAAATAAGACCACAGAATTAGCTGCAACCTGGTTGTGAATTGGTTGTAATGTACTCAGGCAACTTAGTTAAGAGTCAGTAACAAGCAGTAACAAGATAACGTGCATAAGAGGCATACCCTGGTGCCCCAGGAGACTCCTCTGGGCAAAGGGAACATCGGGAATGTCAACGTAAAAGGAGAAAGACAAGGACTGAAGAGGAAAGGAGAAATACCATCAAGTAATCAGTCCACATAGATTATGGAGGGGGCCCAACCAGCAAGAGATAGAAAGAATACTACAGTCATGTTCACTTAACAGGAAACACTTTGAGAAATGCATCGTACGATGATTTTGTCTTTATGCAAGCATGCAAACAGAGAATGCTTATGCACGCCCAAATGGCTATGATATTAATAATAATCTTACAGGACTATCATCATCATATATGCACTCCATCACTGACTGAAATGTCACCATGTAACATGTGACTGTACTATATCTTGGACAACTGGCTGTTTGATGAAGGATTTTCTAAGGAGATGGAAAATTCTTGCCTAAGATCTTCCTGGACATGTGAGAACCTGGGCTGGTACATAGCCTCGCTGATGGGCAGGCAAGCTAAGCACGGAATGAGATCCTGTGGAGAGATGGACTTGCACCAGGGAGGCCAGCCTGCTCATTTCAAGTGGATGCTTCTTGCAGCAAATGAGGTTAACCAGTTACCCAAAAGGGAACATCGGTGTGTCATCCTAGAGATAGACGTCTATAAACTAAACATTGACCATGGCTCATGCAATGGGTTTTAATAAAAGGCCTCTTTGTG
Source organism: Dolichotis patagonum (assembly GCA_004027295.1). NCBI lineage: Eukaryota > Metazoa > Chordata > Mammalia > Rodentia > Caviidae > Dolichotis > Dolichotis patagonum. Next base: position 20,751 of record PVJX010009225.1, read on the forward strand.
GGGACAAGGATCCTGGAGAAATCCAAGTTAGCCTGTAAAATCCAAACTGATGCTATTCCTTTTTCTGATTCCTCCAGTACCTCATCCTGTCTAATTCATACCTATTTCTCAAACGGAACTTACTATGACGCTAAATGAATGAGCTGCAGATGTTTGGACTTTTGCTAGGAGTTCACAGTTAAACGTAAGGTCACGTCCTACCTAACAGAACTATACAAATACACAGAGGACACTTTCAATAAGAAGTTCAAATGAATTAAAGATAGCAATCCCAAGCTTAAGCCACACATACTATATTCAATAAAGTGTTAACGTTAATATGACTCTCAATTCTTTTCCTCAAGGATCTTTTCCCAATTGTTTATTAACAGTCAACTGCACATATTTCATGGGTACAATGTAAATTCCAACCTATGTCTACAGTTATGAACCCTTTACCACAATCAAAATAATAAACATGTCTATCACTTCAAATATTTTCCTTATTCCTTGCACCCTTTCACAATGTGCCCCTTTCCCTAAACCCTGTACTCTTTTTCCTAGGTAACCACTGATCTACTTTCTGTCACTATGTATGAGCTTACATTTTCTAGGGTTTTATAGACAGTATCTATTCTTCTGTGCGTAATTACTTTGGAAATTCATTCATATCAATGGTTCATGAATAGCATCTTGCTAAGTCACCAAGTTTTCCAGGCTAGGTGCAAACTTATGATATTCCTGCCTCAACCTTGCAAAGTACTGGGATAACAGATATGAACCACCATAACTAGCTCTGAACAAGCATCTTTTATTGGATATGTGTTCTATTTCTCCTAGGTAAGTACCTGGGAGAGAAATGGCTGGATCATACATAGCATATGTCTACCTTTGTAAGAAACTGCTGCATTTTTTCTTCTTTTTTAAAATTAGAACATGTGTAATACATAATGAATATATTCATTGCAAGTAGCTGGTACATGTACATGACTGAAATTTTTTGATAACCCTCACACATCTCTTTGTCTTCTTTCTATTTGTAAAAGACCTATCTCCCTGTTTCCTACTGTCTATTTTTATTTTCCACTTTATTTATACTTTGGGTTTCTCATACAAAAGAAACCATACAATATTTAAGCTTGTGAGTTTCATTTATTTGACTTAACATTATGTATTCAAAGTATATCCATGATCCAAATTCTTTATCACATAAGCAAGGATAAAAATCACATGAGTATATCAATAGATCTAGAAACATTTTTTGACAAGATCCAATATTTATTCATGAAAAACTTTCAAGAAAGTAGTTTTCTCCCCTATTATTTGGGAGACTGAGGCAGAACTGCTATGAATATGAGGCCAGCCTCGGTTACATTGTGAGTTCAAGGCAAGCCTAAACTACACAATTAGATCATGACAAAAACAAAACAAAGTGAAACAAAAGAAAACAAATAAAAAAGGAGAACAAAAGAAAAGAAAGACCATATCTCAATCTGATAAACGTCATTTATGACAAACCAATGGCCAACATTATATTAGGGAAGTGTTGAGAGATTTCCCACTAAAATCAGGAACAAGACAAGACACTGTTGCTCAGTATAGTACTCAAAATATAAGACAGAGCAGTCAGGCAAGAGAAAAAAAAGGAAGATGTACAGGAGAGGAGAAGTTGAGCTGAGTATCTTTTCATGTGTTCATTTGCTATCTGTTCAGATGAAATGTCTGTTCAAACCTTCTGCTTATTTAATTTACGTCTTACTGGATTGTTTTCTTCAATGAGCATTGAGAGAGTTTCTTGTATGTCCTGGATGCAAGTCCTTTGTTAACTAGTCTGTTTCGTTTCATTCTCTGTGTATTTTTTTAAGAACAGGATTTAAAAATTTTGATGAACTCCGGTTTATCAATTTTTCTTTGATGGACTGAGTTTCTGGTGTTGTGTTTAAGAAGGAATTTTTGTTTAAACCCAGGGTTCTATATTTTCTTCTGAGTTGTAAATATAGCTTGTGGCTATACAAAACTCCATTAGGAATTAATTTTGTGTATGGTGGGTCAATTACTTACAAATTGCCTAGATCCTAGCCAACTTAAAAATTCACAAATGTCCCAAGACATCATGCTCTGTCTCCTCAAGTTACGTGCCTTGGTTTGTCTTCTTGAAGTCTCTGCTCGCCAACCCAGGTAGATAACATAGTTCCTCTGTGCTTCCTTGGTACTGCAGGCTGTTATCACCATGTACTGCATTATAACCACCTGCCCTGGGCTCTTTCCCACCATGCTATCTGCTCCCCGAGAGGAGGGTGCTTACCCTTCTTCTATGACTGTAGTCCTTACCACACTGCCTGGCATGCAACAGACATTTGGCAAGGGGTTGCTGAATAAAAACTATGAATGAACAAATAAATGCTTTATTCACATTCAAGTAGCAGGTAAGCCCGTAAAGTTACTGAGTATACTTTTACTTTTACTGTATACTTTTATTAAAGGGAATATAAAAGAACTATAGTGAAAAGGAATCAGAACTACTATAGGATCCAAACCATATCAACTTTATTCACAATGAATGTCTCAGCAAAAAAGACCTAAAACTAAAGAGATGCTAAGAACCATTCTGCCAGGCCTGGTGGTGTTCGCCTATAACCCATTGCAATCCCAGGTTGCATTTCTGTGAGTTCCAGGCCAGCTGGGCTGTATAGTGAGTTCGAGACCACCATAAGCCACATAGCAAGACCCCATCTGAAAAAAAAAAAGAAAAAAAGAAAACTGTGTGCAAAAACACCGTGATGTTAGGCAGTGAACTTTTTGGTTAACTGCAAAAATTTCCATGTGTCATCTGCCCAAATCTGGCGCCTTTCTTCAGTGTTTTACTTAAGAAAAGACAAGATGAGGAAAAGAGTGAGTCATGCCAAATGCTCCCTAAGCAATGTCGTTTCAAAGAGCCCAGAATGTTCAGTTACTTTCATGTTCCCTGAGAAGCTGGGTCATTTGCAAGGTGAAGGCCCAGGAAAGCTCATCCTTGCGTAGGTGGCAGCTCTGGCCACGGAGCAAGGGTCCTGTGGTAGGCAATGCCCACATGGGCAGCATCTGTGGCTGCAGAAATCATTTCTGGAGGCTTGTGAAGGATGCAGTCAAGCCTACCTTTTATAGTACGATGTAAAAATGCCTTGAATGTGGGAAGTATGGATATTGACATAAATGTTCTCCATGTATGTTTTAGTAATGGTTACAGTATCATATAAATCCAAAAGTCATCTCTATGTGGGCAAAATGTAATATTTAAATGGAACAGCAACCCTGAACTTGAGAGTGGTAGGTCTGCGTGGGCACCTTAACAGTACCCAGGTATTGATCTGTCAAAATCATACCTTGAAATCTGAAGAAGGTCAGTTACAACCAGATCTTCTATAGCCAGGCACATGGACCAATTCTTCAGCTACTTTTGCCACCTCTTTTAAAGTTGCTACGAGAGGTCTAAAACTAGTGCCCTATAGGTGGGGTATGGGGGAGGCAGAGGTAATCTGTGGGAAGAGGAGGTGAGGAGTCAGCTTCCAAATTATTATTGGAGGGCTCGATAAGAAGCTGAGCTAAAAACCAACAAATCAAGATAAGGATCAGAAAGAAGATGATATTTACTCATCCTTTTTTATGATTTAACAGCCTAGCACAGTGTGAACATGCAGGCTAATATGCTTATACCATTTGCTAATTCTTCCCATGTGAAACAGTGCCAGGGTAAATGCCAGCATTTCATCTCTCCCCACAAGAAAACGACGCAATATGCCCAACTCTGTGTAGTGTCCAGCATCTCTCACGGACAGATTAGCCCAGCTGTGGTTACCATTCCATCACAGGGACCCCAGGAGTTGAAAGGCACAACTGAACTCTGAGAATGAAACACTGACTTCATTTCATGGGTTTCCCCCACTGGTCTAGCTGTTCAGAATTAACGCAGTCTGAAATGCAGACTTTCTTATAGAATTTCTGGAATTCAGACACATGTTACCATAGCAGCCAGAGTATGCCTACTGGCATAGGCTGGAGCCAGACTCTATTTAATAACATCCCTCCAGCAGCAGGAGGTGATCACGCTGCGAATCACGCTGCTGAGATTCTTCTGTTAACCAGGCATGGGGTGGCACGTGGAAAGCTTAAATAGTGACAACGTTGCCACTGAAGGTAGTCTCCAAATTACTTTTATAACCAACTGCAAAATCATGATTATGGCCTTATTATATGATCAGCTGAATGATCCACATTTACTACCTGTTTCTTACAAAAGCTGTGCCTTTTATGCTGAACTAATGTAATAAGATGATAATTTCTAAGCTTCACATTTGTCTGGATATCTGGTTTTGCTTTTAAAGCCCAATTTTGCTGAAATTCAGTAGGTGAGGAAATTTGCTTTGTTAAATATACTCTTTGATTCTCTTGGTTCCAAGTTATCCATGCCAATACTGAAGAATTAATGATCAAGCAAGTCAAAAGGTCAGAATGTATCTTTGTGGAAATAGCACAGATCTAGTGACTACAGATATAGAGCCAGCAGAGAACAATACAGAACAATAATTTGATGTCTATAAAGTTACGGATTTATCAGATGGGTCACTTACTACTCTACTGTTATGAAGAATCATGTTGACAATAGCCATTCTAATATTCACTTCATAGATGTTCTACCTCAAAGACTAAATCAGTTCTTGTAAGTCAAGCAAGGATATACAAAGGAAGGTCTATGAGTCCTCTTGCCCTGATTACCTATAATGGAGATGTCAAACCTGGAAGATTCCAGATGAGTCTATCATTTGGTAGTTTTTAGATATAATCACTGCTTCAGTACATAGCCTATCTCTTAGTAGTTTTATTTATTTTTTTAATTTACTTTTTTTTTGAGACAGGATCTCTTGATGTAGTTCAGACTGTCAATATCACATAATACAGGGAAAAATTGAAAACATTCTAAAATCAGGAACAAGACAAGGTGTCCACTCTTTCCACTGCTGGTCCATACAGTATTCAAAACTTTAGCCAGAGCAAGCAACCAAGAGAAATAAGAGATATGAATAAGAATGAAATCAAACTATCCATATTTGCAAATGATATGATCCTTTACATAAAAGACCCAAAAAATTCTACCAGAAGACTCAACAAATTCAGCAAAGTTCCAAGATACAAAATCAATACACAACATTCAATAGTGTTCTTGTACACCAACAATGAATCTACTCAGAAAGAAATCAGGAAATGATACCTTTCATAGTAAGTTCCAAAAAATTAAGCACCTCAGAATTAACCTAACCATGGAAGTGAAAGATCTCTACAATAAAAACTATACTATCTGAAGAAGAGATTGTAGAAAACATTATAAAATAGAAAGACATTTTGTTTCTGGATAGGCAAAATTGATATTGTCAAAATATCCACATTCCAACAATTATACATAGATTTTATGCAATTCTAATCATATACCAACAATACTCTTCAGACAACTAGAAAAAAAATCTTAAAATTTACATAGAACCAGAAAAGAACCAGAATACCCAAAGAAATCCTGAGCAAAAGGAGCAAAGCAGGAGGCATTAATATCCTGAATTTCAAATTGTCCTACAAAGGTACAGTAAGAACACAGCATAGTACTGGCACAGAATAATGCGATAACACAGAAGACAGTCCCATTTAACTTTAGCCATCTGATCTTTGACAAAAGGGCCAAAAACAAATGTTGGAGAACAGATAGCCTCTTTAACAACTTGTGCTTGGAAAACTGGCTATCAACATGCAGAAAAACAAACATAGACCCATAATAAAAAAGTGCTCTGAAGGATATAATGGTATGGATAGTGTGTAAGATAGATGACCATATTACTGAGCTTTTGTTAGATCATTGAACAGAAGAGTTTGCACTGTCAATGTTTGAGTGTCTAGCCACTTCTTATGCTTTGATTTTGTAACTTCAACAACTATTGTTAAGATGACAATATGTATCAACTAGCGATTTTATGACATTAATTTTGTTTTGAATTCTGTATTCTACTTTTTTTCTTATTTTTTTTGTATTTTGTCTTTTTTAAATTTTCTTTTCTTTCTCTCTTAAAAAAATAAAATAAAAATAAAATTGACCAAGTTGCTATATAATTTAGCAAGCAGAGTAAGAACCTTAGATCTGTGCAGGACTTCATGGGAGTCATAGGATCACATGTTGTCACGGCTATCTTCTGGAGAGGCAGTTAGCTGAAGTAGTTAGAGTAGAAACAACATTATGTAAGAATCAGGAGCAGCTGGGCACTATCCCATGGTCTGTCACTATCTGACACGTGTGACTACCCAGGCTTAATCTCAGAATTTGCTTTCAGATAGCAAAATGAGACATTTATGCTTAATCACTTCCATAATTAATTTTCAGCTCAGAAAAGTAAAACCAATAAATAAAAGAATAAATAAATAACTCAAATTGTTAGAAAAACAAACAACAATGGTCATTTCTGTGTTTTTCTCTAATTCTTCATTGTTTAGATCACAAAGCAAATGCAAACTCTGATTCCCCTAGATTAATATGTTCATGTTTCTTTTTCATTATTATGCTTATCTTCCTGCTTTTGTAGAATGGAAAATGATTATGAAGAAGTCCCCAAGTGAAGAGCAAGTGAAACTTTCTCTGGGTCTACATGGTTTCAGAAACTTTTATTTATTATCCCACTTAGGCCTGTCAGCAACATAAGATATGACTGACACTATTATCCTTGTGGCACAGATAAAGTTCCAGAGGCTCAGATTTGTAAAGACACAATGTTGGAAAATGACAGACTGGAGAATAACTTCAAACTCTGATCTTGATTGTAGCACAGTCTTCCTATGACCATATGGCGCTCCTTCCACCAAAGCAAGGACTGTTATCCTGAACAGTTCCAAACTTAGAGTAAATCCAAACTTAGCATGATTACTCTAGGCAGCCCTTTAACCTCCCCTGTCTTACCATCTTAAATTCAAATTTGGTCTTATGTTAGGAAGCTAAGCATTTCCCTATGAGTTCACTGTATTCTTCATACTAAAATCTAGGAAGTTGGATCACCTATCACTGAGCTATGGAGGTTTCCTTAGCATAGAAAAATACTTTCTGCTCTAATGATCACTGTTGAAACACTTCTAAGAGTTAGGCTGCAAAAATTTTTGTACATCATTTTAGGGAAAGCATTGCTGAGCAGAGATTCCTGGAGAGGCCAATCATTAGTGCTGCCCCCATGCAAAGATCTCTGGAAGCTCTCTCGCAGGAAAGTGACTCAAGAAGCAAATGGAAATGATGATTGCTACAAAACTACAGAATTCCCCTGAGGCAATCCTCTCCCAAACAATTTCGAGTTAAGCAAAGTAAACTATGGGAGAAACATTGTTTATCATTCCACACTTGAATTTGCTACCACATAAAACAGCTCAAACATCTCCATTTCATCAGAATTAAGATTATAATTGGACAAAGTACTTATATCCAGAACATATAAAGAATTAAAAAACATCAAGCCCCCCAAATTCAAAGTCCCTCTCCAAAAATGGGCATCTGAGATGAACGTGTGTTCAGTTCACAGATGAAGATATACAAAAGGCAAATAAATACATGAAGAAATGTTCACCATCACTGATCATTTGAGAAATACAAATTAAAACAACATTGAGATTTCATCTCACTCCGGAAAGAATAGCTGCCATCAAGAAATCAACTGATAACAAATGTTGGCGAGGCTGGGGGGGGAGGAACACTTCTCCACTGTTGGTGGGAGTATAGACTGGTGCAGCCACTATGGAAATCAGTATGGAGAATTCTCAGAAGACTAGCAGTGGAAGCTCCATTCAACCCAGCTATTCCCCTCCTGAGTATTTTCCCAGAAAACCTGAAAAGGTCATATCACAGTGATATATGTGCACTCATGTTTATAGCGGCACAATCTGTAATAGCTAAATCTTGCAAACAACCAAAATGCCCATCAACCACAGAGTGGATGAAAAAGATATGGTATTTTTATACAATGGAATATTACTCAGCAGCTATAAGAAGGATGATCTTGAGGCCTTCATAGGTAAATGGAGACAACTTGAGACTATTCTCATAAGTAAAATAAATAAGAATCATATTTATAAATATCATTGTGTCTCTAGTATAAAAAGTAATAAGAACTGTAGGAGTAATAAAACCAAAAATGTGTAATTGCTATTGTAAAAAAGACAGGAAAAGAAAGTGCTCTAAAAGATATAACTGCATGTATGTTTAAGTGTGTAGGATTGATAACCATATTACTAAGTTTTTGTTGGATCGTTGAACAGAACTGTTTGCAGTCTCACTGTTTGAGTGTCCACTTTGTATGCTTTAATTCTGTAACTTGAACAACTATTTCTAAGAGGACAATATGAAATTTATCAACTAGTGATTTCTTACTTCTTTTTTTGAAATTCTATATTATTTCTACCCTTTTGCTTTTTTTTCTCTTTAAATAAAATTTTTAAAAAATGGATCAAAGACCTAGATATATAAAAACAGAACACTGAATCTACTGCAAGACAAAATACTTAAAACTCTTGAAGTCATAGGTATAGGCAAAGACTTATTGAACAAAACTCCAATAACACCAAGGATCCACAAGTGGGAGTTACGTTAAATTAAAAAGCTTCTGCACATCAAAGGAAACAACCTATGGAGTGAAGTGATCAAAGTACAGAATGAGAAAAAGCTTTGCCAGGTATTCCTTGGACAAAAGACTAATGTTCAAAAAACAGTAACAACAAAAGATCCCCCCAAATCCAATCAAAACAATGGAGTCTACGGTTACATTTTGTACTATATAATAGTCTCCTCATGTCCAAGACCCCAGTGCAGAGGAATTCTGGATAGTACCAAGCCTTTTTTCTATATCTGGTAAAGTTTAATTAACTAAGCATGAGGAGAGATTAAAAAACAGTAACAAAATAGAAGAATTACAAAAATACTGGATTAAGGATTAAACACAAGCACTGTGATGCTGAGACAATTGATTTGATAACAAAGATGGTTACTAAGTGGCGAAGGAGCAGGTGGCATTGATAGATAACAGGCATGTGCTGAACAAGGGCACGGCTCACCTGTGGGGGAGATGGTATCTACCAGCCAATGTTTCATCACACTGCTCAGAAGGGTGCACAGTTTAAAACTTGTGAAATGTTTATTTCTGGAATTTTCCATTTTATATTTTCGGACTGTGGTTGACCATAAGTAATTAAAAACAGAGTAAATGGTGCAGACAACAGTGCCTATTGCTTTACTGTTTATAAATATGAAAATGTTTTGTATTTTTGTTTAATCTTGAGATTAAGAATGTCAGAAAGCTCCAAAGGAGATGGATAAGGATTCAGAGGCCTTTTGAGGGTACAGTTTCCTGGGGGTTGGGGGTCCCCCTGGGAACTCTCTAAGGAGCAAAGGGACAGTTGCGGCACTGCAGTATAGATCAGCAATGGCCTTTTAGAGCTTTCAATGATAACAAACAGTCTATAATGGCACGTGTATTGTAGGTTCGCCATCACTAGTATAGAGTAACTATCAAATGCACATTGAATATTGACACATAAGAGTGATAACAGCACTGGTTCCAAAAACTTCAATTTGAGTAATATAGTTTATTTTATTTTATTTTGTCTTTTTGAGACAGGATTTCGCTATGCAGTTCAGGTTGGCCTAAAACTCACTTTGTAGCCCAGGTTGTCCTGGAACTCGCAGCAATCCTCCTGCCACAGTCTCCTGAGTGCTAGGATTATAGGCACGTGCCACTATGGGGAATATAGTTCTTTCATGTCCCCAGAGCTCCTGATTATGTGAGAGGTGCTGAGAGAAGGCATCTTTTCTCACATCAGCTGGTATATTGACATATAGCAATCTAGGCGTACTGGTCAAATGAGGTACTCAGTAGCATTTTTTCTTCATAGAATATTTTTATCTTATTTTTCTGAGAATATTATTGTAGCAAAAGTATTTACAAAGTGTTCTTTTATTACCTTAATTTTCCTGCTAGGCCCATAGCAATTGTACAGATTTATGAATATACTGTAAGATTTTTAGAATTCCACTTATCTCTGTGAATGATGTCCAATTTTTAAGACTTTATAGGTCTTCTCACTATGTCACTGCTCTAAGACTCAAGAGTCCACCCCAAGGGGCTGCCATCCTTACCACAATACACCCGCTCCTCCAGGAGGAACCTGGGACATTGTTCCCAACAGATCCAACCATGTGAGATGCTAAACACAGTGTAAGCCCATGAGTCATCCCTCCCACTGTATGCCATTTGCCGTAAGAATCAGAAAACCAAGGTTAAATATAACTAATATCGCATTAGTCTGGATACCTGCAAAATATAATCTAAAAAGAAGGCATCCAGTACACTGAGATTTCTTGATTACAATTTCTTCTGTAATGCTTTCAGAACTTGACAGGAGAGAGCTGGGAGACAATGAATCATCAGATGTGATAACCAGTGGAAATACACACCAGAGCCTTATGCTCAGTGGTCCACAAAAGTACTCTGCAAAATTATATTTTTATTCCTGATGTATAGGGCTTATCAACATGTCCTAAATTCACACCATCTTTTAATTTTTACCTATCTAGGCATATAATGACTGAGCACAGATCACCAAATTGCAGCCGTGGTGCTCTTCATTTACAAAATCTCTTACAAGTCTCTGAGATGAGAAACAAAATACTGCCAGAAACATCTTTTTATTTACATATGTATCCAAGAGCAGCTGATCTTCTTTTCTTGCTATTTATCTAAAAATATTCTGCAGAGTTTGAAATCTGAAAAGGAACTAAAATGACTGAGAAAATGGCAGACCTGAAGCTTACCTTCATAAATGCTTTCTTTTCCAAAGTGTTCATGATAAATGGAGGGATGGCTGTAAGTAAAGATAGAGCCACTTAAATCTTTGTTTAATGTCATTTTCAGCTCACTTCGTCCCACCCCCAATAGTTTGTTAGAAAACTTTTATCACTTAAAGGAGATTTTTACACTGGCAGAGTAAAAATAGTTTGTAGTAATTTTTTAAATTATTAAACTTATTGATCATTACTGTATATACATGTATGAAATTATCACAGTGTACCTCATATGTCTGTCTACTTAAATTATAATAAAACTTAATCAATAAATTTAAATGTATTAAAAACTACTTTTGTCTTCTAGATTTCTGCAAAAGCAAAGAAAAATCCACAAAGTTTTATAATCTTGAACAGAATTCTATCTGTAATCTTGTTTTTTGTCTTTCATATTCAGTTTGTTTTAATTTAATTATCTTTATTGGTACAGTTAGGGATAGACAACGATCACACTCATCATAGGGAGTTTGTACCTGCATATGATATACCTTGATTTGTCTTTGAACAGGCAACAGTACAAACATCAGGAATTTTCCCTCTCATATTAAAAATCCAAAGGTGACTTTCCTTGAGTGTCTACCATGCATGAAGAACACTGTAGAAGATCTTGCTTCAGTACCTGCTAGACTACCTGTTAGCTGCAGAGTGCTGGAAAAGTTACTGAACTTCTCTAAGTCTCAGTCTTCTGTTTTTCCAGCTATGAAATGGGGGACATTATATTAAATTGGCTATGATGATTAGATGAGACAATGCATGTGAAATGTCTGGTATGTGATAGGCAGCATTAGTTCATTACCTTACAATTTTTACTAGACATAACTTTCACATCAGCTACGTCAATATATCAATCACCCTCGTAAGTTTCACTTGGACAGAAAGATTGAGTTTCTTCCCCGGGGACTAAATAGTGTTTAAAATAACCACATTACTGGAAATGGAGTTGTTGGGCTGGTACAACTCCAAGAGAAGTAAGATTGTCCAAATATGGGAAAGATTCAAGCCAAAAACAAATGCAGAGTGGGAGTTGGGAGTTTTGATACTGTTGTCAGTAAATTTGGAGATCAGGGCTCAGTAGATATGTTAGGGTGAACTCCACAGCTGCCTCTTAGGTAGTGACAAGCGTTTTGGTCCTTGATCTGGGCATAGTTTGCCTATGTTTCAGGACTGTGGCTTCCTAGACATCCCCACAGAACATGGAGGCATCCCACAAGGACACTGAGGGGCTCCTATGTTAAGTCAGGTAACATTGATCTTCCCCTAATTATCTGGAATGCAAAGACAGTCACCCCTTGTTCCTTCGTGTTTTCAGGAACCCTATGGATACCAAAATCTATGGATGTTCACATTCCTTATATAAATGCTGCAGCATCTGCATATACAGTAACCTGCATGCATCCTCCTATATACTTCAAACCATTTCTATATTAGACAGCACATCATACCTAATAGAGTGTAAATGTAATGGCGGTTGTACTAAATTGTTGAGGGAATAATGATAAAGGAAACAAAAGTCTCAGCACAGACGCAACTTTTAAAAAACGTATCTGTGGGTAGTTGACTCCATGGATACTTAACTGTGGCTACTGCAGGAGGGAGAACTATAGAAAAGTTTTCCTTCATGCATTTGTCTTCAACTTCTGGTGCCTACTTTTACTCGTATACTCATGAGCATTCACCATGTCAAAAGGAATTTGAAAATAGCTAAAATTTCATTTGAGAACTTCCTTTTAATAGCCAAGTGCTGTATGCATGCAGCTTAGGTGACGAAGTTAAACATACTAACTTCTGTTTTAGATTTTTTCCTTGCAAATAGCACTATAACTCCTCGTCCCTCTGGCTTCTCAGTATGTCTCAGAACCATCTCTAGGCCCCTGTTCTGAAGGTAGCTTTAAGCTACTTTGTGGGTGGACAAGGGGTTGCCAGAGAAATTATAAATACAAGGTAGCTTTCCTGTCTCTGGTCACGCAGGCTCCAAGCCCTCTGGAGAAAACTGAGCACATGCGGAGATTTTCTAAGCATTTTCATTTGTTCTGTGTTCCAAGGGTTTCTGATTGCTACAAATAAATCTTCAGTAGAAATTAGTTCTCTCCATGGACTTTTGGAAGTTTCTTTCAAGATCTTTAAATATCAAATTCCTTGTCTTCAAATTCTTATCACCTCTACTGCATCCCTCTGGTCTTGTCCAAGCAGCCATGATCTCTTGTCAGGTGCAGTAAGCCACCCTCCTGCACCACACCTGCCTCAGTCTGTTCTCACACAGCACACAGAGGTGTGCATGCAGGTAAAACCAAGTTGGATGATGCTACTCCCAGCCTTAAAACCCTGCATGGCTTCCTACACCTCAGACTAAAAGCTGAAGCTTGAAATGCCTAGGCAACCACCCACATGCTCTCCAGTATATGGCGGCTTCCTTTCCATAGCTCCCATCTCCATTTCTACTCCAGCTACACCTTCTTCCTTACCAAATCTCTAACACAAAAGATCAGCTCCTGCAGCCCTGTGGCTACTGTCTCTGCCCAGAATTTTGGTACCTGATAACCAAAATTACTTGGCTCATGTCTTCATCCCCACCCGGTCTTCTTCCAGGCTGCCCTCCTATATCCCCAGTGTTTCTTCTCTCCTCTAATCCTTATTGCCATTCCACATATAGGTTAAGTTTCCCTATCTGAAACTCTGAAATCCAAGATGCTCTAACATCAGAAACTTTTTGAGCACTAAAAAATGCCACAGTGAGAATTTTACATTTGACTCATGTGACAGGTCAATCAAAATGCAGATATACAATATATAATTATCCCACACCTGCAAGGGGCATAAAGACCTGACAGCCCCATTCATCTGTAATATACAAACTTTGTTTTATATACATAATTATACAAAAATTGCATAAAATTATCTTTAGGTCACATGTATGTGGTATATATGTTAAATAAATAAATTTCACGTTTAAACTTAGGTCTCGTCCCTGGAATGGCTCATGATGTATATATGCAAATAGCAAAAACAAAACAAACAAACAATTTAAATCTAAAACACTTCAGGTTCCAAGCATTCTGGATAAGGGATACTAAAATTCTACTATACTTTCATTTTCTCATCTTCTGGCTCCTTCACTATAAGGTCACTTTCATAAAGGGGAATGACGTTTTGCAATTGTTTGCTGATATGTGAAAGCTTGTTCAGTTTAAACTTAAGATATAAACGAATGGATGACCAAGTTCCACTAACCCATGCCGGGGGCTGCCATGAGAATCCTAGAGATGACGACTTGCATGATGGCTTGTTTTGCAGCATTTGCTGATTCACCCAAGCGGTTCCCATTTTCATCAGTGATGGGAATGCCAACTTTGAGTTCCCTGCAGAGTAAAACACATGTAACAAGAGTTCACAAATACCTTCATGCAGCGTCTTGAAATAGCACTAGATTGGGACAGCGCAAGTCCTTGCTTTATCCAGACATCCACTCAGATGTCATGTTTGGCGCTGACAAGTCTATTTTTAAATACCATGAATAAGTTCAATCTTCTTCTTGTGATAGATACACAGGTAAAAATCACACTAGTATGCTTTTTAAAAAAGGTGTACCTTTTCAATAACAGTAGGATTTGAACGGTACATATGCTAATTTAAAGATAAGTCTAATTTCTATGTTCATGTACAAATCTGGGAAACATTCTAAGTCAGAAATAGTTATATACATAGTATTGTGTCAACTAATTGGACTGTTACCATCTTAAACACGGTCCTATTGAGTATTTATTAACTGTAGTTACTAACACAGTAAGGACAATTCTTATTGTCAATTCCAAAATGCTTTTTCTTGTTCTTTCTTTTCCTTCAATTTTTACAAGTTCTAACATACTTTCACTAATTTAAAAAAGCTCCAAAACAAAAGTCCACAGGGGAAAAAGGAAACTATTTTAGAGAATTTCCTTTGCAGAGACTTTCCTTGCAGAACTTAAGCACAAATCAGTATAAACCAGTCATATCTTTGAAGCTTTTCGTCATACGGAAGTATAAAGATGACTCTCCACTACCACAAACTCAGTAATGAGCAACTCATCTCTAAGCTTCTTGTATTAATGGGTCTATTCTCACCTTCAACCCCAGGTTACGCTAAAGAAAATCCAAGATTCCATAAATCTCCTCTGGACATATTAATACAAAAGTTTCAACAAAGCCAATTGTTATAATAGATTCTTCTGTTGAGCACAAGTTAACCTTACCTTTGCCTCATTAATGGAATATTAATGCAATTGGCAGCAGCTACAGCAGCAAAGGGAACAAAACGTCCTATCAGTGGCGAGACATGCTGCATAAAAGAGAATTCCAAAAACACGATGTCACTTTTCCTGGAGAACTCAATGGAAATATTTGTCTTTTCCTAAAATGCAGGATCTTAGTTGTATAGAGGACTTTCAAAACTTGTTTCCTAGTTGTATTTTTATATTTCTAGCATGGGTAGACTGGGACAAAGCATAGTCCTATGATATTCTGACAGCTTAGTGTGGCTGAAAATGTATGGAATTTAGAGTCCCAAAGTCTTGAGTTCATATGCTGGTTCTTCTGCCTCTTTAAAGACACTGCCTGCCCCACAGTCTTAGGGTCAGGGTGGGGATGGGGGCATTTGGTATTAAATACATAGGGCTAGGCACAGATCACACTCTTGGGTGATATCATGGTTGATGATCTTTCCCATACTCTTTGGAAGATATACCTAAAATATGTAGCTAAATATAATGAATACAAGAAAAAGCTATGTGGCTATTAATTCCTTTGGAGAAATAATAGAAGCAGTCAGATCTAGACAGGTGAGAAGAAATGTGACATCAGAGTACCTTGGTTAATGCATTAAGTCCTAGAGCTGTAGCCACAGCACCAGTTGTTGCGGAGACATAAGCTGTTCCCAATTCTCTGGAAAGAAAAAAACGACTGTGTAAATGACAAATACGTATCATGAAACTCCATTCTAACATTTGAAAAAGTATGAAAGAGAGTATGCCTAAAAGTAGATATTGCAGCAAACAACATGTGGTACCACTCTATGAGTGGAAGACCCTGGAGAAAAAGCAAGTAGACCCCTAAAAGTATATAAGTATATAAGTACACTATAACCCCTAACAAGTAAACAAATAGGCTGATACTAATGGTATGGTGGAGGGAGGGGAGTGCAGAGGAAGCTACAAATGCAGAGAAATGCATCTAGGGTTCAATGTTCAGAGCATATTGCCTAAAATCAAAAATACTTCTCAGAAGATTAATATGTATGGAAGGCCAAATGCAATGCGCAATTCCTAAAATATTGTCTTACTGTATAAAAATATTGAAAGGCTCATCTTCAAAGTACAATTAAGCACAAGCAATTTACTGTGAACGTGACAACACCTGTGAATTGCAGATTTTAATATTTTTCGGTTTGATGCAAGTAAAAGAATATAGGCTGCCAGAGGCAATTTTTATTGGTAAAAGGAAAAACACTTTTCTTTCAAGTGTTATTCAAGTTACACCACCATTTCTGCTTAACTGGTCTCTTTGGCTTGCCTTAAAAAAAAGTTATTTTAATAGGAGGCAAATACATAAAACTCATTACTTCTTGGGAGAGGGGCTCCAGAGATGAACTATTTTAAAAACAAAGCAAATATAAAGGTCACACCATCATGGTCTCCCCTTGATTTCTGCATAGAATGCTCTGTTGACCCCTCTGATTTGATTCTGGTTGGCTTGACTGATGCAGGCTCAGTGGGAGCATAGGTTGTCATTTCCCAGAGACCAGGCCTGATTCACTTGTGCTCTACAGGGCTATGGGCTCTGGAGTGTATAAGTGATAACATTCTACCAGTGCCATTAACAGCTGGATACTCTCTGAGGAGGCAGCATGGAAGAAGACAGTTATTTTGAAACAGAATGAGGAAGAAACACTTAAAAAGATGATACATGGCACTCTGTACAACAAAAACAGTTTGCACAATACAGTTCCTCTTATACAAGAAACCTAAAGTATAAAGCAATTAAAAAGAAAATAAAAGATAGATAACAGGAAGTGAGAGATAAGTTTTTTTTTTTTTTTTTGCAAAATGGAAGAGGACCAAGAGATGGAGAAGATGGGTGGGAAGAAAAGGGGAGGGCTTGAAAAAATAAAGATGTGTCACATCCACATATCAAATTCTCATGATGAGTATAATTATTATGTATTTCCAACATGTACAAACAAAAAATTTTAAAAAACCCCAAATACATGTTTTAAAAAAACCCAAGAGAATATCACCACTTAAGCACTGGAGAAGTGCAGTAGATGTTGACCCTTGGAGTCTTACTTTACAGTGAGCGGGGCATCTCCACTTCGGTTGGTGTAGTTAACGATGGCATTGAAGGACTGGTTGATCCACTGCCAGAAGAGCACGGCTGGTGTGGTCCTGAAACAGAGCAGTCGTCACACGCCCACCATCACTTGTGACCCAACCACTGTACATGACAGAAAATATGGACACCAGCAAGGAGGAGGGTATCAGAGAGGGGGTGAATGGGGGGCCAAAATACACGGGAGCCGCAGGCTCAGGCCCTGTGGGGCTGTCCTCTCTGATGACCAGTTTCCTCATCATTAAGCTCAGAGAGTGATGCTCATGAAATAAAGAACTCCGTGGACGGTTTGGCACGGAGTAGACATTAAATGCATGGCAAATTTCTATATTTGGGCAAAAAGAAGCCATTTGCAGACTAAGCAATCCTGGTCTCTCCTAATGGCAATCCCCCTTTTTTCCCACTTAGGCCACTGAGCTGTATCTCCTGCCTTGAACCCTGTATGTTAATGTATACTGATGGCTATGGATATATCTACACCTAACCTACCCTATGTCTACAGCGTGTACAAGTAGATTAAAAGGAAAATTCACTTAACGGCTCCATTTCTTTTTTGTCTTTTTGACACAGCGTCTCGTTACGCCATTCAGACGGCCTTGAGCTCACTGTGTAGCCCAGGCTGGTCTCAATCTCTCAATGATCCTCCTGTCTCAGTCTCTTGAGTGCTGGGGTTACAGGTGTGCACCAGCATGCCCAGTTTAAGGTTCCATTTCTTGTATCTTATTTGCTTTTGGGTTTAAGATGCAGGGAAAGCCAACTTCCTCTTGAACAATACGGAAGATGTTATTCAGCAGAGAGAAAAGGTAAAACAGATCTTTGAATCAAATATTTATTTAGAGGCATCATACTAGTCCTGGCGCTTAACAGAGTAGCAACATTTATACAAAGTGGGACTGAAATTGAAATGACATTTATGATGTTTCTTTATTTTTCCCAAAGCAACACTACCTTTTTTTTTTAAGGACAGGGTCTCATTATGCTGCACAGGCTGGTCTTGAACTTGTGGGCTCAAGGGATCCTCTTGCTTCAGTCTCCCAAATAGCTGTGACTATAGGTGTGTACCACTGTTTCCAGCTACAATACCTCTATTTTGTTTTTAATTCTTTAAGATTTAATTTTATTGACTATATTTCTGGGGCACAATATGATGTCTTTGTATTATGGAATGGTTAAAGCTCGTTAGCATACTCATTACCTATACACTTAGGAAGTGACATTCATTTCAAGAAAATTATTTAGAAATTAAACATATACTTCACGCTTCTGTAATGTTGAGTGAATAAGCTGTTGTCACCCACCCACAACTTACCTGTAAAATGTCATCATGCAGCCTGTGATGGTCATGTTCATTGGAACCTGAGCTGACATTCTTCCTATCAAAATCATCTTTTCACCAGTGTCAGGGTGAAAGGCAGAATCGTAGATGTACTTTGCTCGCCATAATTCATTTTCTGTAAGACCTGGAGGAACAACTCCTTGTCTAGGAAAATGACAACAAATAACACAGCAACTGTTCATTTCGAATACCTCACCAGTGCCCTAGAGACAAGGAGCTATGGGGTTTTTAACAGTTGACACTTAGAAACAGTTGTGCCTGGATGAAATCACGAATCTGCAATACAGTTAGCAACTATCGTTAGCTCTTGGTTTGTATTTACTTATTTAATTTTGCGGCTAAGGACTGAACCTATGGCTTTGCGTGTGCTCTATGAATGAACCACAACCCCAGGCCCTTTCAGAATAAAATGTTAAAGCACAAAGGACGATAAGACTGAAAACATTTCAAACCTATCCTCAAATTACCTGTAATTTGGAAAATTTAAAAAAATCTTGTATTCTAAAATAGTACTTATGGCTGGGGATATAGCTCAGCGGTTTAGCACCTGCCTGGCAAGCATGAGGTCATGAGTTTTTACTTCTGGCACCAAAAAAAGAAAAGCTAGTACTTAGCTTTAAAATATTCTTTGTTTTATCTGACACCGAAAAATCTAGCTTGAACTTTGCTAGACTCTAAAATATTATTATCCAATTAGACAAAATCTATGCAGTCAAAAATACTAATTCATTTTGAAACCAACAGTTTGGAATCCTAGATTAGGAAGACAGTAGTGAAAAAAAGGTATGAAGTATTCATTGTATCTTGCCTTTACCAAAGAAACATGTTCAGAGGCTAAGGATTTAGCTCAGCAGCATAAGCACCTCCTGGCAAGTGGGCTCACTTTGTAGCCCAGGCTGGTCTTGAACTTGCAATGATCCTCCTGCCTCAGCCTCCTGAGTACTAGATTACAGGAGCGCGCCACCACGCCCGGCTCTAAATGTTTCTTTATACTTGCAGATATTTTTTAAAATCATCTGTACTGGATTGAATTGTGTTTTGCCCAAATTTATATCAACCTATAGCAACAGAATAGGATCCTATTAGAAACTGGATCTTTGCTATTAGTGAGGATAAATCATATTGGATTACAGTGGTTGCTACATTCAGTGAAGAGGATCCTGATAAGACGGTTATGCATAACACACAAAGAAGGCATGTGACGACTGAGGCAGAGAGTGGAGTGATGTACCAATACAGCCAAGGGGCACCCAAGAATTCCTAGAGCTACCAAGACCTAGGAAGACCTACAAGGGAACCCCTTCAGCAGGGAATGCCCCAGCCGATACTGGATGTCAGACTTTCTATCTCTATAAGAGGAAGAGAAAACAGTTTTGTTTTAGTTCATCCATTTGGTGATAATTTGTCACAGCAGTTAGGACAAATAAATATATCATTGGTTTAAAAGCTGCATAATATTTCACCACATTATTTTAAAATAACATATAAAATTACCTAACACATTATACCAGTCCCCTAGGTTTGTGGCATTTTAATTGCTTTTAATTTTCCATTTATAAAATATAAGCAAATAAATACACCCTTACACATAAATACGTTCCCACATTGACATTATTTAGAAAGAAATGAATAATTTCCTGATAAAAGCTACATACTATATTAAAACTTTATATGTATTTTATTGTTTAGATATATCTTTGCTTTAATCATATCATCAACAGGAACAGAATCACTGGTATTTATGTAACTTATTATGTATACTTTACGCACTGTGGAAAATTAACCCAAATTTTAATTTGGTTAGTTACCTACTGTCCTAAAAATTTTGTATTTCTTATGTAATCACGGAACCACGTGGAAGCTGTATAGCTATTCACCTAAACTTCTCATATTTTCATAACAGTAGTTTTCATCTTAAAATTTTAAAACATTTAGAATTCACTGTAAGATGGAAAAAACGTGGAACTTGGCTAACTTAGTTCCATGTTGGTTGGTCTCTATCAGCTGAGATCTTGTGAACACTTAATGTTTTGGGCTTAATTCCTGTGACCTACTGAGGTCAATTTGTCCATGTTTCCTTATGTGAAAACCCATTACAATCTGATAGTCTATTTTAGCTTCTGGTGAAGCAATGGTTGCTTATTCCGTTAATCTTTTTCAAAAGTGTCTCAGTTACACTCATCAATTTATTTTCCCACAAAAACCTTACAATTACTTTATAAATTTTATATTTACAAATTAAATCTGTGAGCAAAATTTGTTTTGACTGAATCTGGATTGTCTGAAGTGAGAGTTTCATCCAATCCTATTAAATGTCTCTCCAGTTATTCAAATCCTTCTTTTAATGATTCCCAGTAGTCTTATAATTGCTACATATTTCTGGGTGAGTTTATTCCTGGATACTTTACATTTCTTATTATTCTTATGAAACTGAAAACTACTATTAACAGATTATTGCTGGCACATAGAAAATCACCAATTTTTTGTGTATATTACAAGCAGTCCCTCCCATACTACTTTATATGTTCCACTGGTTTCTCATTTGATTGTTGAGAATACAATCATTTACCAAAAACAAAAAAACAAAAAACAAAAAAAACCCCAAAAAAACCAAAAACCAATACCCCCCCAAAACCCAAAACAAAATAAAAAGACCTCCTATGTTTTTAATATCTCAACATTTTGATCCTAGAATGAAGTTTGAGAATATACAGGTGTACAGGACTTGTTCCTTAATTTTCATGAGAATGCCTCAGTGCAATCTTTCTAGAAGCCTATTGTCTTAGATATTAATAGATGTCACGGGAAAAGAGAAAGGACCCATGTTCAAGTTTGGGAAAATGGATTATACAACATTCTTTACTCTTAGACTTCTTGGAAAATTTAAAAAGCCAGTGGGATGTGACATTGTCAAGAGTGGATATGAACTTTCTCAAAGTTAATTATAGAAACCATCTTCTTTTTTCTCTTTTCCTCTTCTATTCCATTTCTCCAGTCTTTTAGACCTGTGGCTCATTATTTAGTGTAGTGTGGGCTGTTGATGGGAAATATGAATTCCTCATGTTAAAGGACTACACATTATTCTTAGCTAATTAAGAATTAGATGCGTAATTTTGCCTTCTTTTACTAAAATTATCAGGTTGTTAATTGCTGCTAGAGAGAAATACAATTCATTCTGAATACTAATCTTGCATGTGTTGTCCTTGCTATGCTCACTTCTTTTTTTTTTTTTTTTGAGATTCTTGCTAAATAGTTGACTGTGTTTTCTGTGGAGACAGTTTAACTTCTTCCATTCTTTATATTTTTTGTTTTACTATTTAAATTTTCCTCTATGGTACTAGCTGGCACCTTTAGCACAACACTGAATATGAGTAGTGAGAGCACAATCTTATGCTCTTAGGGGAAAGTGTTCGCTATTTCACCATTGAATTTGATGTAGGCTTACTTTTGCCTTCTACCTCCAGTTTGTTGAGAGCATTATCCTGAATGCATGTTGGATTCTCTCAGCTTTTTCTGCATCTATTGAGATGGTCAATCCTGCTTTTTTAGGCTATTGATGTGATAGTGATTTGAAAATGTTAAACCAGTCTCACAGTTCCACTTATTTGGGGTATTAGCTCCTTTTCTCTCTGGCTAAAATAGTTTCAATTACCAAATGCTCTCAAGACTATTTGTGTCTATGAGGGATATTCTATTTTTTTTTCTTACAATCTTTGTCTACTTTTGCTATCAAGGTATTGGAAGCTTCATGAAATGAAAGAGGAAGTGTTTTCCTTGCTGTTTCCTGAGGACATCTGTGGGAGAACTGGTATTTTTCCCTGTAAACAAACAAACAAACAAAACTATTTCTTTCATGTAAAATCATCTGGCCTTGGAGATATTTGTCTTTGTATTACTATCTTGGTATTTGTTTTCTCTTTGTCTCATCTTCTCCTTATTCCTTTTCTCTCTTTTTCCTTGCTGTCTTTGGGACTGAGAAAATTTCAATAATATATATACATATTCATAGGAGGTTATACATTTCACCATGATTTTCAAAATTTCTAGCAAAAAGGTAAGTAGTATGCTTTATTTTTATATTTTTATTTTTCTTCTACATAACTTTATCTTCTTGTTGCATATTTTGAGTTGTATTTGCTTATTTTATATGTATTAGACTTGTTAATTCATTAAAGAATTAGTTTTCTCATTTTTAAAAAATCCTATTAATTTCTAATTTTTAAAAATTAATCATTTTCATTGAAAATTCACAATGTATATTAAGAGCATGAATGCTGCAGTTTCCAGCCCTGACTCATCCACTTCCACATCAGAATGGCAAAGAAAGGTCAATATTCACACCTCAGCTTTTCTGTATGAAAAATGTGTATAACAATGTACCTAGCTTCCTTTAAGGGTTGTTGGGAGGGTTAAACTAACAAATGTGAAAGTCTCAAGAGTACCTGACTCACAGGAAGTAGTACGCAGGATTTGTGATTCTCTTTTTATTAGTCTGTTATAGTTTTCTAATTTCTTATACTGAATGCTGAGCTCATTATTGTTCTTTATCAGTTAATTACTGAGACAGGTGAAGATACAAACTTTCCACTGCAGCATAGTTTTGGCACAATTCTTTGGGTTTCCTACTAATTTTCTCAGTGTTTTTGCTTTGCAATTGCATTGTGGCTTTTCTTTCTGAACAAAGACTTACAGGGAAGTGTTTAAAAACTGCAATGTGATTAGATGGTTGTCTTGTCACTTTCTCATCACTGGGACATAATAACTGACACTCACAAGTTAGAGGATGAAAGGTTTTATTTTGGCTCACAGTCCATAAAGGTTTCAGTCTAAAATCAGCTGGCTCCAAGCAAGAAAGGGCAGATGAAGGAAAAGCAGCTCAAAGGTGCAATGGCCAGGAAGTAGAGAGAGAAGGGTGCAGTATAGGAGTCCTAGTAAGTCATACTCTGGTGACTCGCCTCTTTTTACAAGGCTCCACCTCCTAACATCACATTTAGGGAAAATTCAGTTACTTTTCAGAAGCTCCACCAATGACTGCATGAGGTTTTGGGAGGACATCCATGTATACACCAAAACAATAACTCAGGAAAGACAAATGTATGTTAGAATTTCAACTATGACTGTGCTTTAGTCAAACCCTATTTGTATAACTTTGTCAAGTTCTGATCTATTTGTACTGAATTTTTGATTTCTTTGTCTGAATTGTATATGGCAGACTATTTTTTAAAATTCATTTCTAGTCTACTCTAGAATAGTTTATGAGGAGTCTGTTTTTGATGTTCTTGCATATTTTTATAGCCTTTGCAAATAAAGACAATTTGGTACAAAATTTCTGGGTTATAACTGTTTCTGGTGGAAACTTGGCACACATTATTTTACTTCTTCTGGCACTCAGTGTGTAGATGAAAAGACTGTGACCTTGCTGACATTTGTTCTTTTTAAAGAACTCATTATTTCCTGTCCATGAAGCTTACAGAGTTTTTAAAACTATGTTTATAGGCAAAGAACAACAACAAAAACTGATACATGTGGGTCCCTTTGCTCACAAAGGCATGGGCCAATTTAATTTGTAGACATGTGTTTTCTTACCAGAGGAGAACCTGTTTCTGTTATATATTTAATAGTGAGGTTTTTGTGTTTTTTTTTTTTGCATTTTTTCTAGTCTTTACTTTAGAAGCACCAAATCATTACATCTTTGTTCTTCATTCTCTATTCCTCTGATACAATCTTTTCACCTACATTAGGGACTGCAAAACCATAGCTCACAGCCTGATATAATGTGAACCAAGAATTATTTTTTCACTTTTAAAGAGTTAAGAAAACAAATAAGCAAGGTCCTCAGTTGAATTCCCTATACCACAAAATAAAACAAAACAAACTAAAATCTTCAGTTATAAGTATGTATGTATATGCAAATGAGGAGCAAAGTAGAAGACAGATAAATAGAAAGTGGGGAGAGGTTTAGATGGTGCTCCAAATTACCTATTCCACTGTTTCAAAAAAATTTTTTTAATATATATGTTAATTCATTTCATTTATACTACTAGTTTCTCTTAGTTCACAGAATAGAGTTTTGTACTATTTTCTGTTCCTTGTTTGTAAAACTCTTTTTTGTTGACGTCTTGTACTCTGAGAAACCACTTTGAAGATAATGATATATATTAATGATTGTTATTTTTTATCTTGCTGTGAAATTTTGTTTTATTGTTTCACAAAAAAATATGCAATAAAGACTTCTATAATGCCAAAACCTGTTTGCCTTCTAGCCCTTCACAGAAAGTTTGCTGAACTTTGATTATCTTCGTTGAAGAGCTTCTCTAGTTTCTTTTCTACAATTCTATTTCTCCTGTTTTCATGTTGCCATATCTGTTGTTAGTTCTCTGCCACTGCCTCTAGTAAAGATTTTAATTTTTATTACATGTATAGGTTCCTTATGTCTCTTCAATTCATATAGTGGTCACTGCATTGCAGTATTTCTTTTAGGGGTTCTGCTCCAGATTTACAAAGAACATTTATTTTCTTGACTTCCTGAAATGTGCTCCTGTGAGCTATTTTACCTCACTGGTCAGCAGTTTTTGCATAAGACTCCATGGTGTTCTGCTGTGTGTATATTTCCTTCTGATGCATGTTAGCACACTGTGAAATCCGGCCAGACTCAGACTGTATAGGTTCTCTTTCTAATTACCTAGGAACAGGCAACTCACTGTCCCAAATATATTACTTGTGCGCACATGTAAGTGTCACACTTATGACAAATTCTGACTGAATTTTCTCTATAGCAGGGCCAGTGAACTATTACCCAAGGTCCAAATGTCCTGCTGGGCACAGTGATTATTACCATTTTAAAGAAGATTATTAAAAATGTCAAAAAATTAAGAATAATATGCCACAATGTGTTAGTTTTCTGTCCCTATGACAGGATATTTGAAATAGTCAACTATAAGGAGGAAAGGTTTATTTTGGCTCATCATTTCAGAGGTGTCAGTCCATGATCACTGGCTTTGTCACTCTGAGCCTGAAGTAGCACCGTACAGCACAGCAGAAGTGCACAGACGTGGAAGTCGATCTTCTTCATGATGGTGGGATACAAAGAGAGAGGGGAAAGGGCCATGGCCTGCATATCTCCTTCGCATGCGTAACTCCCATGATTTAACTGCCTTCTACCAGGCCCTACTACCCAACTGACAATTCCAGTAGCATCACCGGTTGACAAAGAGATTTTTAACCATATTCAAACTATAGCAGATAGATACCCTTCGTGGTGTGAAAAGCCTGAAACATTTCTTATTCAGATTTTACAGGAAAAACTGGCAAGTGCTGTCTAGGAATATATTATCCTATGCATCCATGGGGAATTGGTTCCAACACTCCACAGAGACAAAAATCTGTGGATGCGCATGTCCCTTGTACAGAAAGGTGTGGCATTCACAAATATCCTACACCTTGTGTACTTTAAATCACCTTTAGATTACTTATAATACTGAATATAAATGCTATGTAAATAGTTGTTATACTACCATGTTGAGGAAATAATGAGGAAAAAAATCCATGTCTGTGCACGTTCACTACATAGGCAGATTTGGGGAACTTTTTTAAAAAGTATTTTCGATTTGCAGTTAGTTGAATGCACAAGTATGGACCCAGTGCATCTGGAGGGCCAATCATCTGCAGAGAGCCTCTCTCTTACCTCATACCTGGCATTCAACAAATGCAGTGCATCCTAAATCTATAATCCCTGAGTTTCCACCAGCATTATGCCCATCTGAATCCCACCTACCAAGTTTTACTCACTGGGGCTACATTTCAGAAGCAATCACCCTCCCTTTAATTTCTGGCAACTTATTTTTTTGTATGCTGCTGTTTCTTTCCAGAGATATAAGAATGAATGGGATAGTTGTGCATGCAGGGAAGGAGTATTAGAGGGAAGAAGTTAGGATGCTGGGGACTTTACAGATTGATACCTATGGGGAGGAGGGTGGCTGCCTCATTTTCAGGTTATAGCAAACTCTGGATACCAGTGTAAAGAGTCAAAATGGGAGATAGGAGCCTTCTTATTCTTTTCTTGATAAGAAAAAAAATTTCATTACCAAAAAAAGTTGAAAAATCACCAAGCGAAGGTGAACAAATTGTAAGACAAACATGATGATCTGTTTATATATGAAGTAAGAAAACATAATCATTAAAATTACCTGTAATCATGTATTATTTTTCTGGCATTCTCTAGTTGTTCGTTTGTTAACAGAATGTTTCTGGGATCAGTCACAGTGAAGAAATGATTGGCTCGTCCCACAAAAGTGCTTTGATCCCATCGAGGCTCCTTGATGTCAATGTTCAGTGGCAACTCCCCAGACATCTTTGTGGACTGCAGAGAGACACACAGACAGCTGCAGGTAAGATTGTGCTATCACTCCTCTAAGTGAAGATTTACATGCTCTTCCTATTTGTAAATATAATTTAGCCCTAAGTGGCAGAAAGACCAACAGAATCAAAGCTAACTATCAATCTCAATGCATCTTAACAACATTTCAACAGTTTTCCACATATTTCACCTCATTCCTTATTTGTTGGGATTCTAAACACACTGTAGAGAAAGCAGAAATATAAAGTTTTAAAATAACATCAACGGTAATAGCTTTGAGTCACTCATAGAAAAATAGGTGCACCTTGAGACCGTAATGGGAAGTGAAATAAATCCGATGCAGAAGGCAAAATATTATGTTTTCCCTTAATGAGAAACCCAAAGTATCAATGATTTAAAGAGTAAAATAAAAGATGCACGGTGGGAAATGCATCTTGTGGAGATGGGGTTAGGTAGGAAGGGGAGACGTAAAAAGAATCAAGGTGCAATATTTTATCAATTTCTCATGATGAATGTACTTAATTCTATACCACAACATATATTAATAAAAAAGAGAAAAAAACCAAAAAATTTTAAAAAACAAAGCTAGAATCTGTAAATTTGAACCCATTTTTCTGAGTAAAACTACCAATGTTAAACCACTGCTGCATTCTGATCCACTGTTTATTACTCCTACCAGAAAAAATAGTGATGCAGAAAAGGCATCAATAATAAATTTACACAATTCAAAAAAGATTCAGACTCATATTCATTCCATCTTGCTTGGCATATAGACCACTAATCAAAGTTATAAATTGTGTCCTTTCATTTACTAGCAACATAGAGAAAGGAACACATTCTGACAGCCTCACAAATAAGAACAACACTATAGCATATAATTTGTCTCATAAAATGCCCATTTTCTGAGTCATAACCATTACTTTTTCCCCATAATAATTAATTTCTTTCTCTAACACATGCTTATTTTAGAACTGCATTATAGTGTTGCAATACGTGCTTATTGTAGTATTTTTAAAAATCAGGCTTATTATAGAAAATAAAGCATATGGAAGCAAAATTTCCCACAATCCAGCCACTCTAAAGAAACCATTGTTAATGTTCCCATGTATTTCCTTGCAAGTATTTTCTATATAATTTAAAAATATTTGATGTTATACTCTAATTGATTATCTTCTTTGCATTTATTTTATGAATATTCTCTGTGGCATTAAATGTTCAATTGAGATATATAATGACACTTTCAACCTTCACGTTATTTCATTTTTGCACCAGTGTATATAATCCTGTATCCTTGTCTACAAATCTTTTTCCTTGTATCTGATGATTTCTTGGACTCGATCTCTATGTAGGATGTTACCATAGCATAAGACCTAATCACTATGAAGGCTTCAAACTATTGTTTTCTTGGACTTGTTTCCCTTGTTTCCATTTCTAGTATCAGTCCTAATCACAGCTTTCTTTTCCAGGTCATTTTTCATTAAATTACTCCTTTAGTGGTTTATATGTTCTTAGATGTGTTAAGATGAGACACATTTGTAATGTGTAGTTTATCAGCATCTCCAATTAATACATATCATGAACCACCGGACTGAAGTTGAACATGTTGGTTAGGTCCAAAGATATGAGGGCTCTAGTGTATGTGAAACACCTAAACAGAAACAAATAAAAATTGGCTCTGCAAATGATAAAGCAGACTGGGATAACAAGATGAAGTCAGCTGCAAAGTTTAGGGGAAACCACATTTTTGCAATCACATTTTTCTCAAGCTTTTAAGTGTCATGACAGCTACTGTTTTCTTATCTCACTGAGAAAACTTTGTTCTCTATAATCATGGACAGTCAGAAATGTTGCTGTTTGAAATCACAAGAAGAAAAAGACACCCTTCCTCAGACATTGAAGGGGACATGAGCTTTTCTAGTCCAGAGGAGTAGATATAGTGTAGGAGATGATCTGGGTGACTCGCCCTGAATGCACAACAATTGCTTCAGCATTCATTAAGCTGAACCCTGTCTCCATGTACTGATATGTCCAGAACTGGCTATGCTATTTCCTTTTGTCTTCAATTGCCTCTAAGCAATGCAACTAAGGCTAGCTGAAGTACCAATATGTCATCCTTGAGGCCAATTGGCAGCTTCCTGTTTCCCTGCACCATGTTTTCTAGAAAAGGTTGAGCACAGCAGGATGGCAGAGCCAAATAGTTCCAGGAAAGTCAACTGGGTTTGAGCCACAGATAAGAGGCTATGACTTCCCAGAGCACAAAACATTATATATCAGTAACTGAAGAACCAGCTTCCTAAAACCATTCAAATGCTACCCTAATTGAGTTATGCAGACTGGTCTTTCTGCATATCCTTGTCCCTCTATACTGCAGAGGTGCTTGTTCTTTGCCTGGCCAGCTCAGCTCACCTTGCTCATGTAATTGCCACCATCCTCATTGTCACGCATCCTTGAGCCACTCCCTGCTTCATGAGATAAATTCATGGGGAGGCCTTAGATCAAGACCTTTTTTCCAGGTATCCTCATCTGGACTGGATTCAGGATCCCATGACTGCATGTAACTTTAAGTATGTCTTAGTGTCTTTATTCTTGCCATGGGTTGCATTGGAGGTGTTAGATGGAATTAACTTGCTGAGATTCCAATAATGTTTCAATGGGATTACAAATGTAAACTTTCTGGACCACAAGGAGGATGAGATAAGGGATTACAATATCATAAGAGATTACAATATTTAATATTGGCATTACAATACAGGTGCAGTTTCAGGTAAGGAATTCTGAGACAAAACATTCCAAGTCTATCTTAACTTCACGGTTTCCAAGGAAATGGGAATGTGAGTCTACTTCACAGCCCAAACTTCTAAGCACAGCCTTGCTTTGAGCTTATGAAAACACTACATCGTTAAATGCCCCAAGCTCCACCACTTTCTGTACTGCTACTGCAGACCTATGTCTTCTTTTGGTTCCTCTCCAATGTAAACTTTCCCACTGTGATAAATATGACTTTGGTGGATGATAGGTTTGTCCCTGCTTATCTCTGGCTGACTGGGTTATGATAAGACACACTGAACTTTCAAATAAGGACAAATCAAATCTGTGCATGTTAAGTCCAGGTATACAAGAAATATGGTATAGCAGTCTCCCCTCTCTCTGAAGAGAATGCATTCCAAGGTTGACCTGAAACCATGGGCAGTACTGAACTTTATATACATTACATTTTCCCTTATATATGGATACTTATGATAAAGCTTAATTCACAGTTTAGGCACAGCAAGAGATGAACAACAATTAGTGAAGAAAGCAACTATATACTGTAATAAAAGTTACGTGAATATGGTCACTTTCAAAACATTTTGTTTGCCTAATTTTCCATTTAATATTTTGAGCTATATTCAACTATGGTTAACTGAAACCACAGAAAACAAAACCACAGTTATCAAAGGGCTATGTGGAAAAATGCTTAAATTTTGAATTAGAAACATCAATTGTATTACCTATACACCAGACAAAAAGAAAAACAAAGGCTTCAATTTATACAGAGGACAGTGGTGGTTTTCAGACTTGTGCCCAGAGACCACCTCAGTGACTGCTAGGCAGTGGAGGGGACCTGTGCCCTCCAAGCCCTAAGCTCATCTCAGCTTTAGCAGATCTGCTTTGACCTGCTTTCACGTCTGTATTAGGATGATGGTTATTTGACAACTGTGCATGGAAAACAGAATGAAGTTGATGACCACTATAAGAAAAGACAATCTGAAGATCAAGGAATAAATATTTTCAGCATCTTAAATAAAACTGGATATCCATTTGATTAGTCCTTCTCAGGCTATATGTGATAGATGTCCTGATTGGTTTTTCCATTTTTGTTTTTTTCTTTCTTTTGTATTTTGAGACAATGATCTCACTAAATTGTCCATGTTCACCTTAAGCCTGGGATCCTCCTGTCTCAGCTTCCCCAGGGGGCTAGGATCATATACCACTCTACTCAGCTTCTCATAGTTTTTCTAATTTTTGAAGCCCATGATGAGCTGGGAATGGTGGTGCACGCTTGTAAATCTCAGTACTTTGGCAGGCCAAGATAGGTGACTGTCAAATTCAGCCTTGGCAGCTCAGTGACTGAGCAAGATCCTGTCTCAGAATAACAATGGGCTGGGGATACAGCTTGGTGTAAAGGCCATGGGTTCTATCCCTAGTGCCACAAAAAACAAAAACCCATCATGAGCCAATATTTTTGCAAAAATCTAATAAACATTTTTTTGGAGAAATGTAATGAAAAAAATTAAGTATAGAATTAAAGTCCCAAATTTTTATTATTGGAATTAGCAGATATTAAATGATTCTGGCAAACTATTACAAAAGTTTTTAGTGCTTATTTTACTAATTTAACCACAATGTAGACTTGTAACAAGCAGTTCATATACTGGCCCAAGCAGTCACACGCAGAAGTTACAACTATGTAGATAGTTCAGAATTTGTTTCCTTTGGCCAAGCATTGTGGTACATGCCTGTCATTCTAGCACTCAGGAAGCTGAGGCAGGAGGATCACTGTGAGTTCAAGGCCAGCCTAAACTGCATAGTGAGACCGTATCTCAAAAATTTAAAAAAAAAAAAAAGCTTCCTCTTAAGTGTCATGAAATGAACGCTAAACAGTAAGACAATTTCATATATCTTCATCTGTTTCTGGAAACATCAAAGATATAATTCCTTCCTGTTGGTAGAACTTAGTTTAAATACAAAACATAAGAAGTTCTTTCCAGGAAAACTCTTAACACCCTCTCTCAACCCAAGATCTAAAAATACTTTTATCTTAATTATTCACTGACACCAACTACCTGACCCAATTATTAGTCTCAGTGAACAATGTAGATAAAAATTCCTGCCCTGGCAAGCAGACATTGGGCTGGCAGGTAAAAGAGGAAACAAGAAATAAAAACACAAGAGATAAGTAAATTATTCATTATGTTGGAAGGCAGTAAAAGACTAAAAAGCAATATGATATAAAGGATCATGAATACTATGGATTGCATTTCAAAATAGGGTAGCTAGAGTAGTCTTCATTGAGAAAATAACATTGGCGCAAGATCAGAAGGAAGGAGGAGCTGAATCGCATGGGTACGGGGCAAGAGGAATCCAGAAAGACAGAACAGACATGGCAAGAACCCTGGGGTAGAAATGTTCTGGTGTCTTCAAAGAACAACAGCAAGGCACAAACTGAAAGTAGTGTGAGGAAGAGAGACAATGAGAAAGCAAGACACAAACTACAGAAACAGAAAGTATCAGGGGAAAATAGGAATTTTAAACGTTGACATATTTAACTGGGGAAGCCTAGTACAGACTCAGCCGGTGCTGTCCAGGACGCAGTGAGACATGCGAGTCTGGAGTTCAGAGGAAAGGTGTAGTCTGGGGGCTGTAGCTCAGCGACTGCAGCTCAGAAATTGGAGTAAGAGCCAGGAAGATGGGATGAAATCTCCAGGAGTGTACACCATAGGGAGAAGAAAGATCCAAGGCTTGGGATGCGGAGAGTCAGAAAAGATGAAAAGGACACAGACGGAGTAGGCAGAGGGGAGCAAATCTGGGAAGTGCGGTGTCTTGGAAGACAGGAGGTAAGCATTTGTAGCCTGCTTGTTCAAAAGAAGCCTTGATAGTTCCTTAATCTTATTTCGGAGCAGTAAAGAGGTGGGGACTTAACTCTCCAGGGGTCACTGAGGGAGAGGAGGACTTGGCAAAGGTAATTGTTTCTGCAAGTTCTAAAAGTGCTAAGCAAAGGCAATAGCAAATAGCAGGGAGACTGCATAATGAATGGTTCTCTCCTTGGGGGGAACTATTTATTCCTGCAAAGCCACTGGCATAGACCAATGGTTCTGAACCAACAGAACACATCAAAATCCACCAAGGGAGCTCTTTACAGAGACAAATGCTACCTCTTCTTCAAGGAGTCTGGTACAGTGGGGAGGGCATAAGCAGGGCAGGAAGCTGCACAGGTGCTCTGGGCATGGATCTGTGCCTGAAGGGCCCCTGGGTAGGGTCATACACAGACCTGTGAGCCATTCCTTCCTCCATCTGTCTCAGGTCCCACCTGTGCCTGCCTCAAACTGTTATATTCCCCAGACCGTATTCAATATCTATTTTCCTCAGAAAATTGAGCACTGAGCAGTTTTTCTACTCTTTTAGTTCCGTCACTATTTCTTTGTGTTTAACATAAATAATCAAAAATAAAAATTCAAATGTAGCTTTTATAGCTCCCCCATTTTTAGTAACAAAATAATCTCCCATGTGTTAAGTCACATCCAACACTTGGTAGATAAGCTGTCACCAATATGCCTGTTAGAGACCGCTACAAAGCTGCTCTGAGTAGTATTTAAAATTAACTAATTGGCTTTCTATGTTTATCTGTGAGTCTGTCCTAGGCCTCAGCCCCTTGCCAGGTGACAGGAGCTGATTCATAGTAAGTGAACCTCTATGAATACTGGTCTTGGCTGAGGCCTGTAGTGGCCTGTGAGGCCAGAGATACCTCAAAAGGCAAGATAAGGCCACAGCTGAGGACACCTTGGCTCCAATACTAATTAAGTAAATAGAGACTGCAGCTGAAGCAATTTCACTCCTGCAGTCCACTCTTACCATAAATGTCATGCTGGAGATAAGACGGGTCTCCTAAATTGGCATATTTTACTACTTGGAGAAGTCTTTGAAGTGACCCCCATGGTCCTGTTCATTTCCTGCACTTTCCTCAGTTTCCCTGCCCTTTGTTTTGGACCTAATAAATATGGGCGGTCCAGAGAAGTCTTTGTCTTAGCCCTCAGAGTCTTGAGTTTAGCTAAAGGGTTTTGACCCTCCTGGAGCCCTAAAATTATACCACTTGTCTCATTTTATTTAAGCCTTCACCATACACTTGGTTGGGAGATTGGGGATCTAGGTCAAGGCCCGATAATGACCTCACTTTAGTATGTGGTTACTATAAAATAAAAATTGTATAGTTGCATAGATCTTACAAATGAACCATCTAATGTGTTCATGATGCAGATGTGGAAACTGAGGCCCAAGGGACGGAAATAACTAGCACAGGTGGTCTGTCAATGTAGGGGAACCCAATGGACTCCAGCCCATCAGCTGGCAGGGTCATTCTTTCTACCCACTGTCTCTCTTAATTTTTTTTCTGAAGGATGCACTCAATTAATGTCTGTAGAGAACGAAGATTTTTGAGGGTTTATTCTCCTTTAAATAAAGACATCTACTACATTATGAAGTTGTGGTCTATAGCAATATTACAGCAACTCTATGGAACAAGTTAGCCAGAAGAATGATGCAGAGGCCTCAAAAAAGTATCTTAAGAAACAAAGAAAAAGGTGAAAGATGGGCAAGGAATCCCAAAATTTGGGAGTTTCTACTACATTTAAGGAATTGGTTTAGATGCTGCCTAAGGATGCAAGCTCTTAGTGTGTTCCAGTGCCTTGGTGTTCATACAGATGTATGTTTTACATACATGATTTACAGTTTTTAGAAGAGGAAAGAAAGACTGTGAGATGTTATTCATGACCACCCCCGACCCGTCCAGCAAGAGAGGAAGCAGAGGAGTTTGACTCCAACTCCTGACCTTTACACCTAAGGATAAGTGCACCTGAAAAGGCACTAAAAAAATCCTATCCATGGTCTTGTACATATAGTGGGCAGAATAATGGCCCCCAAATGTGTGCTCACTCTAGTCCCTAGAAACTGAGAAAATGCTGCTTTACATGGTAAAAAGATTTTGCTGATCACGTTAAGGATCCTAAAATGGGGAGCTTATCCTGATTCAGAGGAGCCCACTGTAACCACAAGGACCAGAGGGACATAAAAGAAGACAAATGGGGCTTGGAGTGATGCCAGGTCAAGAGTGAAGGGACACAGGCAGCCTCTCGGGCTGGAGAAGGGAAGGCAAGGACTCTCCTGCGGAAGGAAAGCTACCCGTGTCAGATGTCTGACCTCCAAAGGGAATAAATCTGTGCTATTTTTAACTACTTGATTTGCAGTAATGTTACAGTAGCAATAGCAAATTAATATAGCATCATTTCCCCTACTTAAAAGAGATTCCAAAGCTGTACGATGCCAGCATGAACTAGACTTGATGAGCTATGTTCCCAAGGTCCTAGAAAAAGCAAACAAAAACAAAATACAAAAACAAAAACAAAACCAACAGAATAATGGGGAAATGCCATACTCGCATACCAAAATCTGATCTCAAACTAGATAAAATTTTAATTACTATGTATTCCTATATATCAATTAGACTTCCACCTATGAGCACATGAACGACTTTTACTTTCTCTACTCCAAATGAATTGGTGAGTTTTTATAACCAGGATTCCTGAAATTTTAAAATATCTCATTTTCTATTTCATGCTAAAATCAACAGGACTGGCCAGCGTGCACAGGGATAGGAGCTACGCTTGCGCAATATCCAGCAGGCAGGGGAGGGGCCACTGAAACAAGGCTGGGACGCATGCACATTTTAGACACCATCCCACCTGCCTATGTACAGACCACGGCCTCGTAACAGTGGCTGCTCCTTTGGGGGTTGTCCTTGGCAGAGCTGCCTCCTCTCC
Source organism: Dolichotis patagonum (assembly GCA_004027295.1). Lineage (NCBI taxonomy): Eukaryota > Metazoa > Chordata > Mammalia > Rodentia > Caviidae > Dolichotis > Dolichotis patagonum. The sequence goes on from PVJX010009225.1 coordinate 56,237, forward strand.
CAGCATTCCAAATTCTAAAGAAAAGCCAATTCTGAATGAAAATGGTAACCGCTAAATAATCTTCCTTTAGATTTGCAGACCCTAGAACATCTGGTGACCTTCGGATAACATCAAAATATGAAATGTCTCTTCACATTCTTTAATTTTGTGCATTAACTAACATAAAACATGTACACTGCTACAACATTTAACTTGCAGCAAAATAATACATTCATAATTATTCTCAGTAGCTCAAGGTTGATTGCGATGTTCCCCCTGGAGAATAAAAAGAAGACATGTGTCCAGGACGATGAAAATCGGCTCAGTAAGAAGCCTTCCTCTGCACTGCTCCCTGCTCCTGCTTCTCATTTCCTTCCCCATAGAAACGTTTTTCCCCTTTAACTGGGGCTTTTTAGGCAATGACCCCTCACCTTCCAAGGACACTGGCCCTTGATTAAAACTCCTCTTCTTCCCACCAATCTTGTCTCCTGAGTATTGTCTTTTAAGTGGAGAGCAGCCACACCTGGACTGGCAATAAGTTGGCAGGTGGTAAGGCACTCAGGAAGCCTGCAGCTGGGAGACGCAGAGAAATGTGCTGTGGAGATATCTAACTTGTATGCCTGGTACTGAGAGCTGGTCTGGCTGGGAATGTCATGAGGATTTTCTTGAGGAGGAAGCAAGGTTGTGGTGATAGAATGTGGGGTGAAGGAAACAGACTTGAGTTCTCTGATCTCTCTGTTTGGTTAAATGCATAAAGAGTAGTTATCCCATGAATTGCAGTCTCTGGACTTGTCCTAAAGATTGAATCTAGGCAATGATCAAATATCTTAGCAGAGAAGTGTTCTTAAGCACTTCTTTTAACTTCTTAAGTCAGGAGGTTCTGATGGTGTCTGTGATAATGGATGGTGACCATTCTATAATGGATGTGTTTTAACTATGAATTTCTGTTGCTTATATTAGAGGAAGGCAGTATGTTACAAAACTCTACATAGATAATGTGCACACAATGATGCCATGAATAGTTCAAAAGAAGGTCTTAGAGGACAAGATATATATTGCCTAACTGGAAATAAAGCAAAAATAATGAAAAATGCCATACCTCAAGGGACAGAAGACCAAATGCACACATCAAATTACACATGTCTAAGAATGCTGAAGGATGTGGAAATTCATCAGCTTCCTAATACTTCAAGCAAGTGAAAGATGCCATGGAGATATAGGAGACAGTCAGTGGGGGAGAATATTCTCTTTGCCATATCTACTTGAGTCTTTGGTAGTGTCTTAGTTACTTTTTACTCCTTGCTGGGACAAAATACCTGACACCCAAAATGAAGGAAGGAAAGGTTTATTTCTTACAGTGCTTGGAGGTTTCAATCCATACTCAGCTGGTTCCTAGGCAGGATAGCATGGCGGGACTGCCATTCATGGCTGCCGCAAACAGCAAGGTGCGAACCAGCAAAACAGAGACACACTTTTTTCCTGCCATTACATCATATCCTGGCTCCATCCCTGGGTGGGTGAAACACTCACACCACCATTCCAAGCACTAGATAACGAACCAATCACAAACCCTAGATTTGGTTGAATCCATAATTGTATCAGGCTTGGGGGGGGGCTCTGACATAAACCATGACATTCTACTCCTGGCCTCCATAGACTCATGCACATCCTTTATAAAAAACACAATGTCCATCTCCAAGAGTAGACAAAGTCCTAGCAGTTTCAGCATCACTGAAAAGTCCAAGTCCCAAGTCTCCTCAAGATCTATGGTAAACTTTTAACTCTAACCCCCTGTACAAATGAAACAAGGTTAAACATTTCCGCCATGTTGGAACTTAGGGCACTGGGAAACAAAGCAACCCCTTGCCTCCCTGGTAAGCAGCTGGGGCTCAGGCAAGTTGCGGCTGCCCCAGGGAGAGAACCACCCAGCCTCTCCCGAGATCTGCACCATGTTGGAACTTAGAGCGCTGGGAAACCAAGCAACTTGCTTGCCTCCCTGGTAAGCAGCTGTGAGCCTACCAGCACGTGGGCTGAGAATCAAACATCCCATCTCTCCCTCCCCCCATTAGCAAATGGGAGCCAGAGGTTGGAGCATGTCTTAGGAGGTTGACCATATGCAATGTAGCCAATATGGGGGATTTCCTTCTACCATCTCTTTGAAGGCAAATATTGTTATCACTGTTTTGCTTTGTTCTGATTAATTGTATTGCTCTATTCAATATTCCGTTTTGATAAGTTCTATAACATTCTGTATTTCATTTGATTTTGCTATACCTGATTGAAAGAACAATTATTGTGTAGATTATGAGATATACTATGGTATGTTTTACTGTTATCTCGGTAACCTACTGTGACATTCTGTACCAATTTCACTGCACTGTCTCAATTGGTTTTGTTCTGTCTTGTTCTGTTGTATTTTACTACCTTCAAAATAATTTTAAAAAATTTAAAAAAATTTCCAAAATGCAAAGGCACAAGATAAACATTACCATTCCAAAAGTTACAAACAGGGGAATACAAAGCATTGGAAACAAAGCAAGTCCAACATCCAGCAGGGTGAAAATTAAGTCCTAGAGTTCCATGCTCAGCATTTGAAGCAATCTGATTACAAGCTCCAGCACTTCCAGTGATTTTAACTCCCACAGCTTCTCTCTTAGGCCCTCTCTGCTCAGTTTTGGCAGCTTTTCTTGGATGATCAACGTTCCTGGCTTTTCCAAACTTCTGGGGTCTCCACTACACTTTTGGCTTTATCCTTACATCTTGATATATTGCCCCCTCGGGGGCACACTGCTTGGCCTCCCAGGCCTTTTACAATTGGGGTGGAAGCTGTCTTACCCTCTGAATTTGTTTTTTCCTTGTACCTAAAATCAGTGCCATGTGGATGCTGCCAAGGTTTGCTGCAAGTTGGAGCAGTAGCCAGGCTTTTCTCTCTCTTGGCTGTAGGGGTCAAGTGCTTGGACTGTTGAGCTCTCTGAACCTGACTGTGAGGGAAAGCTTCTCTATGCTGCCACCATTTTGGAACCTGGTGTGGCTGCCACCATTTTGGAACCTCATATGGCTGCCACCATTTTGGAACTTCATGTGGCCTCCACTGCCATTCTGGGGCATAGTGCTCTGCAGCTTTCTCCCGTGAGCAAAGTCTTCCACTTTTGCAGTTTTGAGGCTGCAAAGGATGGAGATCTGCTGATTCCTGGGATGCCCCCTGTCCATCTTTTTTATTTCTCTGTTCCTTCTTGGCAGTCAAGGTCTTGGCTCTGTCTTTACAATCCACAGCTTTACTGGAGTTTTCCTGTGGCCAAACTCACAGCATTTTAAATTATCCTGCTGAACTGTTTGCTCTTGATGTGCAACATAAATCTGTCTAAAAGCCCCCAACAATAGGTATGCCACAGCCTCAACATTTGGTTGCCTTGAAATTTCTTCTCCCAGATTAATCAGTCCACCGACCTTAATCTTAGTCTCAGGCAAAATCTCTGGACATGAGCAAAATGCATACAAACTTTCTGCCAAGCCATAACATACTTCAACTGGAGTCCAACAACCAATGTAGTCCTTCTTTCCAGTAGAAACCTCCTGAGCCTGGTCTTTACCAGCAGGCTTTTTATCTGCCATCTGGTCTCCTGAGCTCCGACCAGAATCTCTTCTACAGAACAGTCTAAGCTGTTCCAGCTCTAATCCTTCAGGCAACATCTCTGAACCTTTCCAAACTCTGCCCACAAGCCATTTCCAAAGGCTCTCAAACCACACAGTCAGGTATAGTCATGGCAATGACCCCACTTCTCTGGTACCAAATTTTGTCTTAGTTACGTTTTACTCCTTACTGGGACAAAATACCCGACACCCAAAGTAAAAGAAGGAAAGGTTTATTTCTTACAGTGCTTGGAGGTGGCATAGTGGGGCTGTCATGCATAGCTGCCACAAACAGCAAGGCATGAACCGGTAAGACAGAGAGACACATCTTCTTCCCGACATTACATCATACCCTGGCTCCACCCTGGGTGGGTGAAACATTCACCACAATTCCAAGCACTAGACAACGAACCAATCACAAACCCTAGATTTGGTTGAATCCATAACTGCATGAGGTTTGGGGGCCACTGACATAAACCATGACAGGTAGTTAAGTAAAAACACTGAAATGATATCTCCAGACATTGAGAGAGGCTATGAGAGATGAGAATGTATCAGTCTATCACAGATAGACAGGTGAAGAGTGAGCAGAGTGGGTCGTATTCACTAGGAACTGCAGCCGGTCAGTCACAAAGGTTATGGTTTACACATCATGTTGTCAGACTGCTGACACTCCAAGAATTCATTTTTTTTATGGTTTGAAGGACCAATGGAATAGGGAGTGTAGGGAAGTGATAGAAGTTATGCAATTCTGCAACACAGACCTATGTATTTAAACAGCTGAACTGTAACTCTCTGAAGTCTGACTGAATGAGGTGTTAATTTGGATTTACAAGTCTTGAGGCTTGATCATATGAGATGTGAATTCTGACTTCAGAGCCTTTTTCAGGAGTGATTTTAAGAAAACGTAGACTTTAAAGTTAGTAAGTTTTGTGTGAGAGAAAAAAAGTAGAAGTTTAAAAGTTTCTGTGCATGGTTGATGCCACTTTCATTAAGAAACAAAGTGATTTGAAGTTATTTGCCTACCAGAAACCGTTAACCTTCACTGTTTACTCTAAGACATTCTCACAATGGATTGAGAATGTCAGCTATTTGAAACCAGTAGTAAGTACAGCACTATTCTGCATTTAGTGAGTACACAGATTTTCTTATATATTATACATGTGAAACAAGTCTTCAAAGAGGACAGAAACAATCCATTAGAAAAAAAAACTGTTAAAGTTTAATCTCTTAGCTAAGATTTTGGGCAAACAGACTCATGGAGCCTCATCAAGATGCATTTCTCAGAATCTTTCTACCCACTTATCCAAAAACAAATTTAATGAATTCCATATCTGCTAGAGGTCTATCATTGGCCTGAGCTTGTGTCTGGAAAGATATTCATATACAGTAAAGTTGAAAACAAACATGTTCTAATGACATACAGACTAAATTAATTTCCCCGAACATATCTATATATATCCTTCACATTAAAACTTATCATGTATGGACATCACCCAACTGCTGATGAAATCTCAAAATCAGTTTTTAGATTACTACCCTGGGTAAATAATCATATTAAAGGCTGGCATATGAATGGCTCTAATGTTCAAATCTGCACATGTCGCTCAAAAATATATCAATGGATTAAATTTGCTTTGAAATTTACAATAACTCTGTATCATGAAAGTTGAAAATGAATGGCATGCCAAATATTCTATAATTCTGATACATTTTATATCACAGGCCTACTGGAAATGTTAGCTGTCCACCTTATTTCAAACCATTAGTTAAATCATGTCACACTGTCTTCATGAACATTTCTGTGAGAGCATGACCACCTCTCTTCTGAAATATCACCTTGCCTGATGCCATACAAGCAGCTCATAGTTA